>JAMYXO010001444.1:2500-20000 GCA_033310375.1 Conus canariensis
TTTTTTTCCCCCCCCCTTTTTAAGGGGCCCCCCGCCCCCCCAAAAAAAAACAGGAAATTTTTCCCCCCCCAAATTTAAACCCCCAATCCCCCCCCCCCCGGGCCAATTAAAAACCCCTTTTAAAAGGGGAAAAAAATTTTTTTTTAATTAAAAAATTTTTTTTTTTAAAAAAAAAAAAAATTAAAAAATTTAAAAAAAAATTTTTCCCCCTTTTTTTTTAAAAAAACCCCCCCCAAAAAATCCCCCCCCAAAAAAAAAAAAAACCCCCCCCCCCCCCAAAAAAAAACCCTTCCAAAAAAAGGGGCCCCCCCCAAAACAACCCGGGGGAAAAAAAACTAAAAAATTTCCCCAAAAAAACCCCCAAAAAAAAAATACCCCAAAAATTTTCCCCCCCCCTTTTTTTAAAAAAACCCCCCCAAAACCCCTCTTTTTTTTCCCCAAAAAACCCAAACCCCCCAAAAAAAAAACCCCCCCCCCCCCTTTTTTCCCAACCCCCTTAAAATTTTCCCCCCCCCCCAAAAAAAAAAAATTTAAAAACCCCCCCAAAATTTTCCCCCCAAAAACCCCCCCCGGGGGAAAAAATTTTTAAAAAAAAAAAAAAAAACCCCCCCCCCCTTCTTTTTTTCCCCCCCCCCCAAAAAAACCCAAAAACCCCCCCCAAAAAAACCCCCAATTCCCTTTTTTTCCCCTTTTTATTGGGGGCCCCAAAAAACCCAAAATTTCCCCGGGGGGGCCCCAAAAAAAAAAAACCCCCCCCCCCCAAAAAAAAAAAAAAAAACCCCAACCCCCCCCTTTTTTTTAAAAAAAATCCCCAAAAAAAAAAAACCCCCTTTTTAAAATTTAAAAACCCCCAAATTTTTAAAAAAACTTTCCCCCCCAAAAAAAAAAATTTTTTTTCCCCCCCCTTTTTTCCCCCCCAAAATTTTTTAAAAACCCCAAAATTTTTTTTTCTTTTCCCCCCCTTTTTTTCCCCCCCCCCCCTTTTTAAAAAAAACCCCGAAACCCCCCCCAAAAAAAAAAAAAAATAAAATGCCCCCCCAAAAAATTTTTTCCCCCGCCCCCCCAAAAAAAAAATTTTTTAAAAAATTTTTAAAAAATTTTTTCCCCAAAAAACCCCCCCCCCCCTTTCTTCAAATTTTTTTTTTTAAAAAAAATTTTTTTGGGTTTTTTCTTTTTCCCCCAAAAATTTTCCCTTTTTTTAAAAATTTTAAAACCCCCCCCAAAACCCCCCCTTTTTCCCCAAAAAAAATTTTAAATTTTAAAAACCCCCCCGGGGCCCCAAAAAACCTTTTTTTTTGGGCCCCTTTCCCCAAAAAAGGGGGGGGAAAACCCCCCCCTTTTTCCCCTTTTTAAAAAAAAAAACCCCCCCACCCCAAAAAAACCCCGGGTTTTTAAAAAAAACCCCCCCCCCCCCCAACCCCCCCAAAAAGGGGAAAATCTTTCCAAATTTAAACCCCCAAAAAAAAAAAAACCAAAATTTTAAAAAAAAGGGAAAAACCCAAAACCCAAAACCTTTTAAAAAAACCCCCCCCCCCCAAAATTTTTTTAAAAAATTTAAAAAAAAGAACCCCAAAAAAAAAAAGGGAAAAAAAAAATTTCCTTTTATTTGGGAAAAAATTTTTTTCCCAAAAAAATCCCCCCTTTTAATTTAAAAAATTTCCAAAAGGGCCCCCCGGGGCCTTTTTTAAAATCCCAAATTTTTTCCTTTTTTAAAAAATTTTTTTTTTCCCCCAAAAATTTTTTCCCCCCCCCAAATTTCCTTTTTACCCCGGGGCCCCCCCCCCAAAAAAAAAAAAAAAAATAAAAAAAAAAAATTTATTTTGGGGGGGGGCCCCCCCAAAAACAACCTCAAATTTTTCCCCCATTTTAAAAAAATTTTTTTTTAAAAAAAAAAAGGGCCCCCCCAAAAAAAAAACCAAAAAAGGGGGGAAAAAAAAAAAAAATTGGAATTAAAAATGGGGGAAAAAAAAAAAAACCCCCCCCCCTTGGGGAAAAAAAAATTTAAAAAATTACCCGGGTTTGGGAGGGTTTTTTAAAAAAAAAGGGTAAAACCCCCCGGGAAGTTTTTAAAAAGGGGGGGGGTTAAAAAAAGGGGTTTTTTTTTTTTAATTTTTGGGGGAAAAAAAAAAAAAAAATTTTTGGGGGAAAAAAAAATTTTTGGGGGGGGTTTTCCAAAAAAAAAAAGGGGCCCGGGGAAAAAAAAAAACCCTTTTTTGGGGGGGGGGGAAAAAACTTTTTTTTTTCCCCAAAAAAAAATTTTTTTAAAAAAACCCAAAGGTTTAAAAAAAAAAACCCTTTTTTTTTTAAAAAAAAATTTTTAAAAAAAAAAAAATTTTTTTTTTTTGGGGGCCCCTTTTTGGGGGGTCGTCACAGTACACACAGTCACAGTACACACATCCGCACAGTACACACATCCATCAACATGTACACACAGTCAGTCACAGTCCCACATATCAGTCACAATAACACACATCAGTTACACTACACTCAAGCAGTCACCCTACACACATCAGTCAAAATATACAATCATCTCATTACTCAATAAAAATATATATAAAGGGGAGAGGGGGTACACCAGCAGTTACAATACACACATCAGTTACAATACACACATCATTACTATAGACACATCATTCTCAATTCTCAACTTCATTACAATATACACACAACAGTTACAATACACACAGAAGTCCCACCAGCACATACCAAAAAAAACACGGTGCACAGATGATTCAATTCAAAGAATTGGAATTGGAATCATAGGTACACACACCAGTCACAATGGGTACACAACATACGCCAATTATACCATCAGGCACACTACACACATCTCCGACATTCCAGCACATCACAAAAAGGGCTCTGTGAGAGCTGGATTCATTTACACGAATGGCACATGATCACAACCCTCACATGACGCGCAAGTCCTTCAACACACATCTAGTGGAGGTGATTGTGGCAGGCATTTTCAGTGTGCTCTGCATCTGTGCTTTTCTACATTTTCAGCCTGAACAGAAAAGAGAGGAACCAGCAAAATCATTTCTATAAGGTGAAAAAAAAAGCATTTTTGGGTGAACTATCCTATAACAAAACAACAATAACAACAGCAGCAGCATCTAAGTAATGTTAAACAGCACATCTGAACTAACAGGGTCAGTGGCCGATCATATGAAATCTATTATTCATCTACGGTCGGTCATTCATTATAGGTAGATGTGAGTTTGTGCATCTAGCCTGTATGGCTTGTAATCATGCCCAGAGAACAAGACACTGCTTTTTTTCCGCCATAAAGAGACAACATCATTTCATGAGGTCACTTCCATTCCTTTATATCTTTTTAACTTCATTTGGTTAAAGACAGCACAGCAGGGTCCTTTCGGTGACTTGTTATGAGCCAAGGTCTGTTGCTGCTCATCAATCAAACAATAATGTTAAATTGCCGGGCTTTCAGCCCAGTACAGGTACCAAGTCTGGCACCATGGCCTCACATGATCACAATGAAAGCCTGCGCGAAAGTAAATAAAAAAAAATGGACTGGAGAGATTCCAAACTGGAGGAACAGTGGAGAACAGGCTAGAAGATGTAGGCTCAAATGTTATGAGATAAGATAAGAAATGTGGTTTTATGACCACCAGCCGACCGCAAAGGGCCCCACATCAGGGCTGTCACCGATGTTAAAATCAACTGACAAGTCATTCCAGTGCCACATCACGTAGAGTCACCATGTTAAAAATCAACTCACAAGTCAATTCATTGGCCACATCAGGGCTGGAACCATGTTAAAATTCAACTCACAAGTCTTTCATATGCGACATTCAGGGCTGTCACTAAGTTAACTGCAACTACAATCAATTTATAAAAAACAACATAAAAAACAAAAAAAACAACCTGTCACACACATCTCTTTAAATGACATCTCGAGAAAACCACCAAAACTCGTTAAAAATCGTTCTTCCGGAAAAATCTTAAATTCAGAGAAAACTTCAAAAGACCCCGTCACCGGGACATCTCTGTGAACAAGGTTTTCATGGATCTGGCGGTATAATGTTTGGTGTCTCACATCTGCACGTCCCCAACACTCTAAAAGAAAATGCTTCATTTGTGTGCACATACATGGAACGCACCACGGTGCTTCGTCACTCGTGAAAGGTATGGAATGTTAAAATACGGAATGGCCGTGTGCAGCCGCTCAGAACGTTGCTTCCTTACGATAACCAGACAGATATGAGAGGGAACTCCTTAAAGATTTGGAGGGATCTGAAAGGAGTTTTGTTTATCGGGTGTGTATTCCTAATCCTCCTGCAGATCTCAGACATAATCGGAATTTGGGTTTTCCGAGCTGACAGGGGATATATGGTTGGACAATTTGGTCATGTTGTTTGGCATTGCTTGGCCAAACGATCAACCATTTCGTGCCCCTCCGATCCAACCTGACCAGGATCCAACCAGAATAAGGGTGTAACCCTCCACTTTTCAACTGGGTAAAAATTCAAAGAATGTAAAAGTTCTGGAAATCTGAAGGTTGCGGCCAGCTATGGCCTCCTAAGCCGACATGAATCTGACAGAACCAGAAATGTCACTCGTCTTAGATTGTGAGATTAGCTTCAATGCAAGAACCAGAGCAGTAAGTTCAGCGGAGGATGACGTACAGGAAGCATCTGGAGGAATATGTTCGAAGACAGTATTGAGGAGCACCAGGGCAATAGGCTGCACAGGCCTCCCATCTTTCAAACGTTGAAACCGTCAGTGAAAATTTTCTGATAAGATGGGAATTTTGAACATGAGGGGCAGCATACAAGGCCTTGTATGCCAGAAGCTGGTAACGCTTTTCGAAAAGCTGCAAGATCAAAACGAAGCTCTGTGTGATAAAGTCCGATGGAGGCGATCTGATACTTGGAAAAATCGACTCAACGCTAGACTAGACCTGCATTCTGCACGTGACTGCTTACAAAGACCAAACGGCGAATTCAGTTAGGGTTGGGGTTCCGGAATTCGCTTGGAAAGCTGGGTCAAAAAAGTCATAGGCAGATTCTGCCGTTCCCGAGAACATCTTGATATATGATTCAGAGACATGTTTCACCTGCCCGTTTTGAATCATGAGGGGTCACCACCGGCCGCTGCGTAAAGCTGTTCACAGGGGTGGGTGCGGAATGCCCTCCAAGACAGAGACGAAGCCATGATGTGGTTAGGGGCCAAGGTTTTAGGAAGACGGTCTGCAGAGCCATACACAGCACAACCATAGTCCAGTTTGAGGAACGGACCAATGCTCAGGAAGTGCAGCAAAGTGTCTTATCATCGCCCCATCATGTGTGCTACGACTCCAGAACTATTCAGAGCTTTCTGGCAAGAAAGTTTTGAGATTTTTTTTATTGTGGACCTGAGAAGGTGAGCTTTGATCTAAAAGAACTCCCAAATTTGGCTTACTTTTTACTCTGGAATGGGTGACGTGTCCAGACGAATTTCAGGATCAGCAAAAAAATTGATGAAAATTAGTAAAATGGATTTGACTGAGTTGGTGGTACGTGAGAATGAAACCCATTTTTCCTCAGGCCCACTGGTGGATCCTGTTGACACAAATGGGAGTCGAACGCGTACGCGGGCGTAAGAAGCTCCAACTCATACAGCGTGAAGTCGTCAACGAACAGAGGACTCAGAACCCTGGCTTACCGATGTGACAATGTCCGTTGATTTTAAGGCTGAAAAGGGCAGAGAATGGAGGCTCCCTTGAGTACACCCATCCCTGCCCAATTGGATGTCAGAAAGTGGTGGTGCAACACGCACCTGGAACTGTTGAGCCAGCCGGAAATTTTGAATAAACAAGGCTGGTGACCCACAAAACCAAGTCCTGTGCAGTTCTGTGCAGGTGCCCATAAGGACTTCACTGATGTGCCACGTGGGTCATACGCATTTTCTAGTCAAAAAAGATAGCGGCCACAGGCTGCTTCTTGACAAAGGCGTTGGCGGAGGGGGTTTTCCAGACAGAATTAGATGGTCAACTGTTCTAAGTGGCACTTCCGTAACCCGCACATGTGCACGTGGCCAAAGCCTTCGGTTCCAGCTTCCACATCAGAAGGAGTTGACCATCCTTGTCCATCACTTACCTGAGTCAGCTGGTCAGAGCTATGGATGATATTTGAAGGGTTGTAAGGTCCTGTTTCCAGGCTAGGGTTTTGAAATGATCAGGTTTTCCCGCCTGGAGGCGGAAAGTCGCCCTGGTCCATAGAAGGGGTTGTATACCTTTAAGAAGGTTCTGGAGGACAGCTTTCTGGAAAAATGTTTCAAACCTGATAAATGATAATAACAGCCAAACCAGGGCTGAATCATGTGCAGGGTGCAAAGCTGGTGTTTTCAAGTTGGATGGATTGAAAAGGAAGATTGTAGCCTAAGAGTTGTCTATGGTGAAATTGGTATGAAGATAGTCTCGCTGATGTCTTGTTTGTAAAAGGCTGCAGATTTGGAAAAGGAGAGTTCTGTTTGATGGTGAGCCAACAGACGGCACACGTTTTGTCAGTGATCAAGCATCGCCAAGTTTCAGGTGATGTTTGGAAGGGTTGTGTTCTTTTCCCTTTGATTTTTCTGATGAGGGTGCCAGACTGTTTTCTTTGATTTTTAGATGTCAGCCCGGAGGCAGAAGTTTTTCCAAGACTGACATTTACTGATTTTGAAAGTGTCGCGATTTGGCAGGGAGTTCTGATGGGCTCGAGGCATTGGGACCTGTTGGTCTTGGGTAGTACCCACGCTGAGCACGTTTTGGCTACTTTTGAGATTTGTTGGCAGTCAGAATTAAACCAGGGTGTGTGTGGGGCAGTTTGGAGTTTGTTTTGAATACATTGGAATACAGGTTTTAGCACATTTGTCACAGTATTGGTCAGAGAATCTCTTGGTCTGGACTCGAAGAAAATCAATTTCCTGGCATGTCCTTTTGACGATTGGAAGGCGAAAAAGAATCCATTTGCCGTCTTAATAATAAAGATGTTGTGAGACAGGAGTGGTTTCGAATTAAATACGGGTTGTATAAGAACAGGAAATGGTCATTTCCGTCGATCGTCATGACAGACCACTCATAGTCCTGACCACCAAGGGTCACAAAGCGACAAATGTAAACACGAAAGTGAACCTGTGACGAGTGGATAAAGTGTGGAGATCCAGCGTTCAGACAACCCAAAATCAAAGTCAGAAAAGGACAGAATCCTCAAGACAACCATCTGGATGACGACTGACACTACCCCAAAGAGGGATTGTTTCATTAAAGTCCTCAACAGCAAAAAAGGTCGGAGGAAGTTCTCCGAGCAGACATGACATGGTGCCTAACCACAAACCGGGGACAGAAGGTGGCAATATATGATGCCATAGTGTAAATAGTCTGTGGAGAGTGGACTCTCGCAGCTACAGCTGAAGGGGGTAGTCAGAGCGACAGGACTAAACACAAAGTTTTATTAAAAGAAGGCACCATCGCCTATAGTCCCCAATATGGATGGATGTGAGCTACCACCCACCAATACCCAACCCAAACCTAATCGCGCTCACGCTTGGAAAGATATTAAAGCCTAAAGAGTGAAGGTCTGTCTGGCTTTGAGTGTGGAATTTCCTAAGAGCCACAATGTAAGGTTGTAGAGTTGCGACCCAGAAGCCTGCAGCGCCGCAAAGTTGAAGTAGGCCACGGATAATCAAAGGATTATGTTACTGTCCATGTGCAGAAGGAGAAATGTGGAGAGAAAATCAGGTCATCTCCGAGTCATAATTGTGTGCATCCCATTGGAGCGATATGGATAGTCAGTTGGAACTTGACATTGGGGCCTCAAAACCCCCCCCTGCTGGCATAGCATTGCCCACAGGTGAAGAAGGCCTGGATTTTTGGAGATGGTGGAGGTTTTTTCTCATCTCCACCTGCTCCACACGCGGTTTGAACCCTGCCCTCACGGAACTGCCAAGGAAGTTCAAGGGTGGGAGGCTGGCCTTTTTAAGCTCCCCAGCAGCAGAGGAGTAGACTGCTGGTCATCTAGGGGTGGCGGATTTTTTTGGCCTCCACCCAGGGGCACCCCACTTTGGGTTGGGAGGGGTGGACATGCTCCCACAAGCGTAACACTCGTTCCTTTGCAACGTCTTGGTGGAAAATAAATGCATCATCTGGCACAACCTCGGAACGGGTGTGGAAACGGTTCGTTTAATGCCGAAGCATAAGAAGACACGTTGACATCTGTCTGCCAACAACTGTTGTGTTGCATGCCTCATAAAAACAGATTTTGCTTTTTTCAGTTTTTCACTCGTTGGATGGTGGACTCCTGAATCCCAAAACAGGGCGATTGCGTGAAAGGAGGGTGGTCGCCACGCAGTTCACTACAAGGATGGCTGGAGCTTTACACGGCCCATCATGTGTGCCGGTGCAGCAAACACCTGGCACACATCCTCCCCGTACAGCGTTCTGACATATCCAAATTTCTGGCATTTGAAACACGCATGGGAGGAACGAACATCATTTGCACACGGACATTTTAAGTAGCCTACTTTGATGACCGGAAGGTAACAAGGGTGCAGATTGACAGAAAGAGGGTGTTGGTGGCACACCTTCTGCACCCGTTTTAACTGTCAACCCTATCCACCTCTGCACACCCGGGATCAAGTTCCGCCTTGATCTCTGCCTCGAGACATCCTCTAAGAATCGTGGGCACGGAATGACTCCCTTTAGAGAATTCAGCTGTTTATATTGGGTTCAACCAATCTCTCTGTCTACCAGCTTTGTAGCTTTCACAGCTGCCCGGATTGTTTCCTTAGTCTCATGCACTGGATAAAACGTACCAGTTCGGGGAGTCGTTTTATGGACTGTGTCTACTGCAATACCTTAGAAGCCCTTCGTATGTGCAAACGGCGTTAGTGCAGGAAAGTGGTTTGTCCTGCTCCGTGCTTTCCATTATGAAGCCAAGAGGACCCAAAATCCTGACAGCGTCTTGTTTTCTATATCGAATCTGAGTCTGCATCAGACTCCTGCGACTTCCCGGTGTAATTAACATTCACTTTTTCTTGTTTGGGGGGAGGATTGTGTTGGTGAAGAAGCATATTTTTAGAAGGGTAAAATGTCCATCTCTCCCTTACCCACCACCATGGGAGTCCACCTAAGGGGCCAGGCCAGAATCAGTGTCTGGACCCCTCCAGGTTTCAGGAGAGATAACGACAGACCAGAAACCTCCAACCCTAGCCCCCCTGATCATGCCCAACTCTCGGAACAGAGAGGCGAGCACTGCCGGGGTACCTTGGCCACCGGGAGAACTGCCTGTTTGAGACCAACCCCATATGGGAAGCCGATAATACTCCCTGCCGAGTACCTCCGTCTAGGAGAAGTCTGAGCCGAAGTGATGTGTTGAGGGCCTGGGCCCTCGCAATCACTCATGATCTCATCCCCCTTCCGGTCACAGGTCGCAACAGCACGGTAAACACGCAGATTCTAAGAAGACCACAGAGGAGAAAAAGAGTGTGAAAAGATGACTTGGAAGGGAACGAAGATAGAAAAGAGCCAAATAAGAAAGGCAAAAACAAGAAAAGGAGAAAGGCGGGGTTGTAATAGAGTCAGGAATTCCCTCACCGTAAGCCGATCGACATGGGAAGCCTACCAGGGCATCAACTCCCTACCCACGTTGTGCGTAGGCCAGACACAGCCTACGTGTCAGCCTAGAAGCAGATAAAAAAGAAAACCACCTATTTGCAAGTATGATGCCCCCACCAAGCAAAGCCGAAGGATCACAGGACCCAACGCATGCCCTTCGACCACGCAAAGTTGCATACCCCCGGAGGGCTCAACTTTGGATTGACATGGGAAAAAGAGGTTCATGAGTTGAAAACTCGTTTTGGTAACTGCCTTAATATGTATACTCAATGACAAGACAGAGCGGAAACGACTCTGACACTTGAAGAGGATGAACGGCGATGGTCCTCCGTTTAACATGAGATCAAGAGCTGTTCGACAGCAGTGTGAAAGGCCACTGACTGAGAGGACACGAGCGTACTTTCACCTCTAGCACCACTAAAAAATAGATCTACAGCAGTGTTGAAAAAGCGCTGACTGAGGGAAAATGAGTGTAGTTCCCTCTAGCACCGGCAATAAATCTACAGCAGGGAAAACACTGACTGAGGGAAATGAGTGTAGTTTCCACTCTACACCACTAAGAAAAGATCTACCAGCAGTGTGAAACGGCACTGGATCGGAGGAAATGTTGGGAGGGCCACCTCTAGCACCATAAAAGATCTCCAGCCGGTAAAGAGGCACTGACTGAGGGAAATGAGTGTAAGATCCACCTCTAGCACGCACTAAGAAAGATCTACACATGGGAAAAGCACTGACTGAGGAAATTAGTGTAGTTCCACCTCGAAGTCAAGCACCGGCTTAGGAAAGATATACAGCATTGTGAAAAGGCTCTGACTGAGGGAAAGTGAGTGTAGGTTCCACCTCTAGCCACCACATGAAAGATCTTCAGCAGTGTGAAAGGCACTGACTGAGGGAAATGATGTATTCCACTCTACAGCACCGGCGAAGAAGGATCTACACAGTGAGTAAAACCTGACTGAGGAAATGATGTAGTGCCACCTCTAGCAAACACTAAGAAAGAATCTACAGCATGAAAAGGCCTGACGAGGAAATGAGTGAGTAGTTCCACCTCTATCACCACTAAAGAACAACACGTCGGTTGATCGATAAATCGGAACAAGAGCTCAAGCGAAAATAAATGCCAGGAGTCATGGTCATGTATATGTTTGGCTACAATAGTCAAGTGGCGTTAGCTGAAATTGAGGGTGATAAGTCCAGAAGAGTAAACCTGAGGCTTAAACAATCGGACCGGAAAAGACTGCAAAAGGTTGTTGTGCCGTTGTGAATACAAGAGTGATATGGTCAAAACCTGCAACAGATCAACGCAAATCGATCTGAAAGATGGCACAATGTTATGCTCCGCTGAAGACACATAGCACTCTAGCTCTACAGAAATGACAGCAAAAATAGTTCATTGCCTACTATCATAAATTATCTAAGTAACGTATCAAAATCATCACATCCACATGGCGCATGTAGCACAATCATCACTGGGAATGGGGTGTGGTTGGAGAGGGGGAGGGGGGGCTGGGGAGTTTGTGCAAAATGTGAAATAAGAGCTAAAGCAGAAGTCATCATTCCCAATTCTCTGATGTGTGGGTGTGGTGGTGGTGGGGTATTTGTGTGGGTGGGGGTGTGTGTTGTGTGGTGTGTGTGTGTGCGCGTGCGCGCGCGTCATGTGCGTGCTTGGAATGCTGGGTTGTGCAAGCGTTTGTGTGGCTGGGCTGTCCATTTTTCAGATTACGGTGGCAACCGTCTGGTTTTTGCAACATTGCCATGAGAGGTCCTTCAACCACATAGACTATAGTACTTGATTATAATATTATTCTGGCCCCATCGTTGTCAATCAGCCTTGTTACCCGGAATTTGAAGGCTTTATCACAGCCAATTTTTACCGTTCTACTATCTAAGTTTTTGTTTTCTTTGTGCTTTTTTGTTTCATTCGTAATTTACTTATTTATTCATTAGATTAGGTCTTTATGTCATCTAATTTTTCATGTACTCTTGCGGTGAGACAGAGAGAAGAAGAGAGAGAGAGAGAGAGTGTGGTGTGTGTGTTGGGTGTGTGGGTTTGGGGTGTGCGTGCGGCGTGCGTCGTGCGTGCATGGGTGTTTGTGTGCGCTGCGATGTGTGGGTGTTTGGTGTTGTGGTGGGGGTGGTGTGTGTGGTGTGTGTGTGTGTGAGTCTTAGTGTTTGTTGGGAAGGGGTGAGGGTTGTTGTGGGGGGGGGTGGGAGAGCAATGTCACTAGTGAAGAGAAAGCGGAAGACGATTTAGTATGGTCATTGTGGATTAGAGATGGGAAGGAGGCATGACAAAGGTGAGGTGTCTGATTGGTAGCTTTTTACACAGACTGTCCTTACCTAACATAACCCGCTAGGCAGTTTACTTGTATTTATCGTTTACACAGATCTTCCTACCTCACATAACGCTGGCAGTTTACTTGTATTTATCTTTACACGAGCGTCCTTACCCTCCGCAGAACGCTGGCAGGTTTACTTTGTATTTATCTTTTACAACAGACTTTCCTTACCTCACATAACGCCGGGCAGTTGGACTTTGTATTTTGGATTAGCCACAAGGTTTTTGATTGTTTTTTCCAATCATCAGACACTCACTTGGCAAGCATAAAATGAGGACAAAACACAAAGCAAAACAAACTTTTTAGGTAACAGCTCTGAGCTGTCATGCAGCTTAAAAATGAGGGGACAAAACGCAAGAGACAAACTTTTAAGTAACAGCGCGAGCTGTCATGCAGCTTAGAAATGAGGGGACAAGAGGCCCGAGAGACTAACTTGTAAGGTAAAAGCTCGGAGTTTTTTGCTGTGCATGCAGCGTTAAAAGGAGGAGCAAAAGCAAGAGACAAACTGTTAATGTAACAGGCTCAGCTGTCATGCAGCTTTAAAATGAGACAAAACACAAGAACAGAGACAAACTTTTAAGGTGACAGCTCGGAGCTGTACAGAAGGCTGTTTGTATCCAGCTGTTAGCAGTGAAGCATCTGAATTTGCTTTTTACTGTACTTTCACTGTGACACTGTGTTATTGCCTATACTAACGAAGTGCCGTATGTTGTATGCGGTTCCCGGATTTGGATGTGATGTGTGTGGGTTGGTGTGGTGTGGGGTTGGTGTTTGGGTGTGGTGTTGTGTGTGTGGATGTGGTGGTTTATGTGAGAAGAGAAGAGAGAAAGATAGAGAGAGAGGAGAGAGATCAGAGAGAGAGTGAAGTAAATGGTACATCACTTGAAGAATCTAGTCCATGCACAAATATTAGACTAATAAAAAGAAAAAAAAAAGGGGGGGGTTGGTGGCAGAGGGGTTAGAAAAAAAAGGAGGGGTTAGGTGATGGAAAAACGAGTAAGTGGAGAGGTTGGGGGGGGGGGGGGTGGTACTGTGTATATGTCCTTCCTGAACTGCATCATAATTTTGATCAACCTCATGATCAACCAACACACACACATGCCAGGGAAACCCGCCAGAATCCCTTCAGGGGACGATCTCAAAATGAAAAGTTGAAATCCATTTCAGCATAAAGTCTGGCCATGCTACAGCAGCAGATGTCATTTCATGCTAGCCAAACTTGCAAATGGGGCTGTTAATGGCTGTTCACAGAAGTTAACAGTAGTGCGTTCAAATGGGCTGTTAATGCTGGCAATAGTGTACTGTAGGAGCTTTTAAAGGCGGTTGATAGTGCTGTCACCCATTAACAGTAGGTGCTTTCAAATGGGCTTTTAATGGCTGTCACAGTGTTAACATAGGGGCGTTTCATAGGACTCAAAGACCAAACCGTTGTTTACTCCAAGGGTAGGCATTAAGCTGTTCATTTTAGTTGGTGAAGTCCACTGAAGTTTTTCAGATGGCTTTGTTTTTCTTCAACAGGGGAAGAGAATGTTGTTGGCATGGGAATTTGGACAGTTTTCAAATTTCAGTTCAGACTGGTGGGGCAGCAAGCCCGCCCTGGCAACAGTTTTGTACCAAAAGCCCCCCAAGACAATGAGGCTAATGGAGTGGTGTGAACCTTCGTCTTCCTTTTTCTTGTCTTTGGCTTTGTTTTGCTTACAATTCTGTGCTTTGTTTCCGTTTTCATCATGACTTCTTAGTGGGTCGCTTTTGTGCCCCCGTGTAAAATGCATGGGTTTGTTCTAATGGCAAATATGCTCGTTGCTCAAGTTTTGATCGTTGCTTGAGACATTTGATATTTATCTCAAATTACGTGCTCCAGCATGTACATTAAACTCACGTACTAGGCCTAGTGGCATTGCAGAGGTAGTGGATTTGTGTGGTGGGTGTGTGTGTGTGGTTGGGTGGGTGGGTGTGTGCCCGTTTCCCATAGCCTGTCTAGGCCCTTTCTCTGCCCCTCCTGCGCATCCGACAGACCCCCCCCCCCACCGCCCACCCACCCCCCCCCACACACACACACACTCTGTCTCTCCGATCACCACTCCTCCAAAAACACACACACAAACACACACACACACACACACACACACAAACACTCCTTCCCCGCTTACTGGTCGTGCAAAACTCTAATATCTTTGGGACTCCTTTAACTTCCCAGCAGAGGTGGGCAGAAACAACAGTAAAGGTTGTGGGTAAGTGAATGGTGTGGGGTGCTAGGTGGAAGGGGAGCGGGGCATGCTGATTTACATGTTGTACTATGACTTGTTTCAAAACAACATGTAAGCAGGTCTCTAAATCTGTCAATAATGAGATTTTTCTGCTGAGGGCAGAAGATCAAAAAGTTGCAAAGAAGTCTTCATTCAAGTTGTGTGTGTATGTGTGTGTGTTGTTTCTTCTTGTAATTGTTCCTTCCACTAAAAGTAATATCAGAAAATATGAATTGCGTGCGGTGTGGAGGTTGTGTGTGTGTGTTGGTGGTGGTGTGTGGTGGGTGTGGTGGTATCAAGGTGGTGGTGTTGTGTGTGTGGGTTGTGTGTGTGGTGTGTGGTGGTGGGGGGTGTGGCGGTTGGTATGGGTGGGTGAGTGGGTGGTGTGTGTGTTTGTGTTGGGTGTGTGTGTGTGGGTGTGAAGAGAGGAGAGAGAGAGAGAGAAGAGGAGAGAAGTAGAGGAGATAGAGGAAGAGTTTTGATTGCATGCTTGAGGATGTGTGTGTACGGATGTGCATTTCCTTCTCCCCCCCCCCCCCCCCCCCCCCCAGCCTCTCCACATCCCACGGGCCTCGGTCCTCCACGTTCTCACCCAGTCCCTCTCCTCACCTTCCCCCTTCCACCTGCACCCTCCACCCCACTGTCCCCTTTTTTCTTTTTCTCCTCCTATGAACAACCTCCTGCAACCCTTTTTGACTTTTTGAAATGCATACTATCTGTCAACTGGGCGCACATATGCACTGACTTATGCCTTGTACACAGCAAAGAATGTTTTCAACATAGACAATGACATAAGACAAAACTTGTACTTTAATTGAACACTAAATCACTGATCATCAATTGTCCCCTGTGGGTAAAACTGATAATTTTTTTTGCCTCCTGTCACAACAAGTCATGTCTTACAGGAGATGTGTTTGGAAAAGAATTAACAAAAAATTCTCCCTGAAATAAAGGCATCCTTATCATGTAACAACAGAAATGAAGCAAAACGGAAGACGTTTCCCACAGAATGTGGCAGGCTGTCCATACGATATGACTACTGATTTGTAAAACAATTTGTGAGATGGTCTGGACTCCAGATGGGAGACAACTAACTATCACATCAGTGCTGTGGCTTCACTGTACTCCCATCAACTATGCACAAACTGCGTGTAGTATCAGTCTTGAGCAGGTGATCTACATTATGATAGATACATATGGAGACACTCTTTTTCCCCATCTCTTTTCTTCACTTGGGGAGGGATCCTAAGAATATTGCAGTTATTCAAACTGACTATTCAGTCATGAAAAAAATAACTTGTTTTTTTAGGGGGTAATTCAATTTAAAATTTGAAAAAAAAAAAAAAAAAAAAAATTTACAGCACATTGAATTACACTCCTTCCAAGCTTGTACTCACCATGACCATACTGGTGTTTTAAAAAATGTCATAAAAAACCTTGTTTGCAAGTCTATCAGCACTCCAGTGCAGTTCACAATGAAGTTTGTTTGCAAGTCTTCATGCAGGCCAGTTGTCATTTCAATGAAAGGTTCTGGGCAAATAAGTCACAGCCAGTGGTCATTTCATAATGAAAGGTTGTTGCAAGGTGCTTCAAGGCAGCCATTCAATTCAATGAAAGGTTGTTGGCAAGTGGCTTCAGCAGCCAGTGGACATTTCAATGAAAAGGTTTTGCAAGTGCTTCAGCAGCCCCAGTGTCATTTCAAGGAACGGTTTGTATGGCAAGTGCTTCACACCAGTGTCATTTCCAAGCAGGCATAAATGCACATGGCTGTCACAGGGGCCATCACAGAGCTAATAATAGGTGCTTGCAAAGGATTTATCAGACCAACCTCAAGTGTGTACTCATGTAAACTAATTCATTTCAGATGGGTTTGGATTGAAAGTGTGGTACCTGTAAACTTTTCCATTTCAAATGGTAATATTTGAAGAGTGTGGTACCATGTAAACATTCATTTGCAGATGGGTATTGATTGAAGAAGTGTGTACAATTAAACTATTCCATTTTCAGGATGGTATTGATTGAAAGGTGTTGGTACCATATAAACTAGTTCATTCAGATGCGTACTGATGTGAAGTTTTTCATGTAGGCATCACACCTTCATTAGGGTCAGAGGAAGTTGTGTAACTGGCATAAAATCTTAAATCTTTCAAATTCCTTCCAAACTAGCGTAGGCCCTCCTGTCCATCAGTTTAGAAGAGAAACCCCAAAGATAATGAGGCTAGATGGGTTATGGACCTGTCATATTCTTGTTTTTGTTTTGTGTTGCGTTGTGTTTGTGTTGTTGTGGTGGGGTGGGGTGTGGTGTGTGTGTGTGTGTGGTGTTTTAAAGTTTTTTTTTTTTATTTTTTTTTTTTTAAATTCCTTTAAACGCCTTGTTTCCCTGTCATTGTCACTCTTATTTTACTTAGTCTTTTTCTTTAAGTCATGTGTTGGGTCCTTACTTCAAAATAATCCGGTGATTCATTCTTGGCTTTCTTTTCTGAGATAGATGGTATTTAGGAGCTCATATTTCCTCCAGCACTGTACATTAAACACAGCAAGTCTAGTCACTGCATTGTGGAGAGTGTGTACACTTGCACATGCTGTGTGTGTGTTCGTTTCTTCCTCACTGCTTTCTTATTCCCTGGTCCCCCCCCCCCCCCCCCCCCCAACCCCTGCACACACACACACACACACACACACTCACAATGCGGGGTTTTTCTCTTTCCACCACTTCTCACACACACATGACACATACAAACTTCCTCCGGCCCCCGACACTTTCTTGAGAAAACTCGGGTAGTAATACCTTCGGGACTTAGCAGCCCAGCAGAGTAAGTAGAAAAAACTGTAAGGTTTGTTTGGGATAGAAGAATGTGTGGGGGTGGATGGTGGATAGGGGGATGGGGAGTCTGTTTAACATAATCTTAAAACAGTTTTGGGTAATACGTCCCGCCTAAATGTGAACAAACAGATCACTAGACAAAACATGACACTTTTCAACTCTTAGCATTTTTTCAGGTAAGTAAACAACACTCAGAAATGAACCAGCAATAACCTCTCCTTCATCAAATTTGGTGGTGAATGGTTGAATCTTAACATGTTTTGTTCGATGTAGGTTGCCTAAGACTCAGTTTGGGGGCATCTCTCTCAGACTAGTCAGAGACTGTCAATTTATGTATGATTTTCTTTCTGTTGAGCAAATGATAAAAAAGCTGCAAAGTTACTTCTTCATTCAATAGTTTTGTGTGTGTCTGTGTGTGTGTGTGTGTTGTCTGTGTGTGTGTGTGTGTGTGTGTGTGTGTGTGGGTGTGTTGTGTGTGCTTGTCTCTGTATGT
>JAMYXO010000143.1:0-37500 GCA_033310375.1 Conus canariensis
TTGTTGTGATCGTTTTCATTATTATGTTTGTAATTATCATCATGTTTAATATTGTTTTGTTTGTAGTTACTGTTATGTTTATTGTTACTATTATTATCATTATATTATGTTTACTATGCTTAATATCTAGCTCAGTTCCTTCCACCTCAGAAGCCTCAGGCGCATACTGGGCATCTGCCGGCGAGACAGGGTGACCAACACACAAGTCCAGTCTCGCGCTGGCCTCCCTTCCATGTATACCCTGCTGAAGGGCCTTGGTTGCACTGGCTGGGCCATGTCATTGTTTTATTACTACTATCATTATTATCATCATTGTTCTTGTTGTGTTTTTGTTTATGCCTTTATCATGTTTATTATTATTATGTTTGTCATATTTGTTATATTTGTTATCTTTATGTTAATCATGTTAATCATTATGCTTATTATTATGTTTGTTACCATTATTATTACCGCGTCATTTGCGTTGGCTGGAGGATGGTCGCATCCCAAAAGACGTCCTCTATGGAGAGCTTGCTGCAGAGCAGAGAATCACTGGCCGCTCACAGCTGAGATACAAAGACTTTTGCAAAAGAGACATGAAGGCGCTTGAGATCAACACCGAGTCCTGGGAAGACCTCACAGCAGACAGCAACAGGTGGAGAAGCACTCTCAAGAAACAACTGCAGATTGGCGAAGAAGAACCGACAGCTGCTGCAGCAGAAAAACGAGCCCGCAGAAAGGGGATGACAGCCAACAAACCAGTGTCAACATGCAGATGCGACCATTGTGTCACAGAATACAACTCTCGCATCTGTCTATAGCCACAGGCGACGCTGTTAGGTGTGATTAGACAGTCCGGACAAACATAAATGTTAGGTCGGACATACTCTATCCATAGTCAGCTATGACCGATAGAGGCCTACTGATACTGCTTGTTATTAGTTTTTGTTAATATGATTATAATAATCATTATTATTATGTTTATTATCATTCTGTTTAATATGCTTATGATCATAGTTGTTAATTACATTTATGAACGCTGCCCAATGGACACAGTCTTATACGCAAAGTTGCAGTGTGAGACAGCTTCCTCACCACCTGTGGCTCCTGTGCAAATTCTTTTTTTTTTTTTTTTTTTTTTTGTAGGCCGCCAACCTCCACTTTTTTCCCACATTCTTTTATTTATTTATTTTTTTTTTTTTAAGATTCTGTTCGTCTTTTTTTTTTTTTTTTTTTTTTGATAAGTGGGATCCACGTTAACATGGTTTCCGCAGAGGAAGATCTTGCGAAACGCAACTTTTAGAGTTGATGGAAGAACTGACAGAGACCATGGAAAAATGCGGCCAAACAGACTGTCATTTTGGATTTCGCAAAGGCCTTTGATAAGGTAAACCACTCACTCCTCCTCCACAAGTTACATCAGTATGGAGTACGGGGCCAAGTCAACAGGTGGATTGGTGGTTTTCTGAAAGATCGGCGATAGGCAGTTGTGGTAGATGGAACTAGATCAGACTTCATCTGTGTCAAGTCGGGAGTACCTCAGGGCTCCGTTTTAGGTCCGAGTCTTTTCCTGGCCTACATAAACGATTTGCCCGAAAATCTCTCCTCACAGACACGTCTCTTCGCAGATGACACAGCTGTCTACCGGCAAGTAACAACAAGCCAAGACCAAGATCTACAGCAGGACCTTCATAAGCTTGAAAAATGGGAAAAGAGTTGGGACATGACTTTCCATCCTGCCAGATGTACAACTCTTCCAGTCATCAGCCCCAAACGAAAGAACAAACTTGGTGTCCCAAGCTACCATCTACACAGCCAGATCTTGACAAATGTCACTTCAACGAAATACCTAGGGGTTACCATCTCTCAAGATCCAAGTTGGGACCTACACATAAAAAACATCGTCAGTAAAGCAAACGAGTCCCTAGGTTTCCGGAGGCGCAACCTGAAGATCAGTGCTCGCAACATCAAAGAGACTGCTTACAAAGCACTGGTGCGCCCAGTTCTGCAATATGAGTGCACAGTCTGGGACCCATATACAAAAGACCACATCACTGCCATCGAGGCAGTGCAAAGAAGAGCAGCCCGTTTTGTCAACAACAAATACCACCGACATGCAAGTGTTCAACAAATGATCGATGAGTTAGGTTGGACATCATTGCAGAACCGGAGAAAGGTTGCACGGCTCGCCATGCTCTACAAGATCAGACAGAACTTGGTACATGTGGAGTTTGGAAAGGCCTTGTCTGATGGAAAATCTAAACTCAGAGCTGCAACCTCACGTGACAGAAGACTGCAATCCCAGCAGCTAAACCGCCTCCAGTGTGTACGAGACTATAGACTAAACTCGTTCCTGCCACGTACCATCCAGGAGTGGAACAACAACTTGACAGACTGCTGTGACATCAGAGACTCTTGACCTATTCAGGTCAAGAGCTAGCAGCCTCCTGCAGTAAATACATTTTTTTTTTTTTTTTTTGCGTCAACCTCCCAAAAGTGTCAGAATAATCAACCTGATGATTGTGGACACTCGACAGATGAAGATCCTCCATCCTCCTATTTTTCCACTCTCTCACTGTACTTCTGTCCTCTAACAAACCCTCACATACTATGCACAGTCTGTGTGCTCAATTACTAATGAACATCCACCGTCGGATTGCGTCAATACCTGGCACGGTCAGATGCTGTCCAGTCACCCGTTTATTTCACTCTTCCTCTCGGTGTCTCCCTCGTGATGATGGCAGTCCTCAGCAAACGCCTTCTTCATCTGCCTATTGGCCTTTTCCCCTCTTACTTCCTTTCTTCAAGGATGTCTAATGGACAAAGCACTGTTTAACATATACTATGCACAAAAAGAAACGCATATTTTTTTCGCTGAAAATATTAAGGAAAATTTTGACAGAAACATGCCCCGTATAGCAGGGAACTCTGCCCAGTGTGAATAGACATAATGAACAGACATAACAGTAGACTGATGTCTTATTTTTTCTGTGGTTGTAATATTTTGAATGCTAAATGACGCATGAAATCACTGAAATAAAATTATGCTTTTCTTTTAGTGCGTAGTATAATTGCATAATTCATGGGCCGCACTCGTGACTGCGATTGGGACTCTAAAGAGACAACAACAACACACACACACTCACACACACAACACACGCGCGCGCACACACACGCGCACACGCCACACACACACACACACACACACACACACACACAAGCAGATAGACAGACCGACCTACGACACCACTTGTCATTATTGAACTTACTTTTTTCAAAGGATATCCTTCGGCAGCAAACAAGGCGGGAAATACGCGTTCAATATTTTGCCATGCAGCAGCAAACGACGCGGGAAATACACGTTCAATATCTTACCATGCAGCGGCAAACGAGGCGGGAAATACGCGTTCAATATCTTACCATGCACCGGCAAACAAGGCGGGAAATACGCGTTCAATGTCTTGCCATGCACCGGCAAACAAGGCGGGAAATACGCGTTCAATGTCTTGCCATGCACCGGCAAACAGGGCGGGAAATACGCGTTCAGTGTCTTGCAATGCACCGGCAAACAGGGCGGAAAATACGCGTTCAATGTCTTACCATGCACCGGCAAACACGGCGGGAAATACGCGTTCAATGTCTTGCCATGCACCGGCAAACACGGCGGGAAATACGCGTTCAGTGTCTTGCAATGCACCGGCAAACACGGCGGGAAATACGCGTTCATGTCTTGCAATGCACCGGCAAACACGGCGGGAAATACGCGTTCAGTGTCTTACCATGCACCGGCAAACACGGCGGGAAATACGCTTCAATGTCTTACCATGCACCGGCAAACACGGCGGGAAATACGCGTTCATGTCTTACCATGCACCGGCAAACACGGCGGGAAATACGCGTTCAATGTCTTACCATGCACCAGCAAACGGCGGGAAATACGCGTTCAATGTCTTGCCATGCACCAGCAAACCGGCGGGAAATACGCGTTCAATGTCTTGCCATGCACCGCAAACAGGCGGGAAATACGCGTTCAATGTCTTGCCAATGCACCGGCAAACGCGGCGGGAAATACGCGTTCAATGTCTTGCCATGCACCGGCAAACACGGCGGGAAATACGCGTTCAATGTCTTGCCATGCACCGGCAAACACGGCGGGAAATACGCTTCAATGTCTTACCATGCACCGGCAACACGGCGGGAAATACGCGTTCATGTCTTACCATGCACCGGCAAACACGGCGGGAAATACGCGTTCGAATGTCTTACCATGCACCGGCAAACACGGCGGGAAATACGCGTTCGATGTCTTACCATGCACCGGCAAACACGGCGGGAAATACGCGTTCAATGTCTTGCCATGCACCGCAAACAAGGCGGGAAATACGCGTTCAATATCTTGCCATGCACCGGCAAACAAGGCGGGAAATACGCGTTTCATAGTCTTGCCATGCACCGGCAAACAAGGCGGGAAATACGCGTTCAATGTCTTGCCATGCACTGGCAAACACGGCGGGAAATATGCGTTCAATATCTTGCCATGCACCGGCAAACAAGGCAGGAAATACGCGTTCAATATCTTACCATGCACCGGCAAACAAGGCGGGAATTACGCGTTCAATATCTTACCATGCACCGGCAAACAAGGCGGGAACTACGCGTTCAATGTCTTACCATGCACAGGCAAACAAGGCGGGAAATACGCGTTCAATATCTTGCCATGCACCGGCAAACAAGGCGGGAAATACGCGTTCAATATCTTGCCATGCACCGGCAAAGAAAGCGGGAAATACGCGCTCAAAATCATAGTATTTGGCAGTCAACAAAACGCTTCACTCCCTCCATTCTCCCTCCACTTACCGGAATGCGCCATCTCCCTCTGGCAGATCAGAGAGAAGATAATAACCCACGCCCCCCAACTCCACCCACCTCCTCTACTTCCCCCCTCCCCGCATATTCACCACCCACACGTGGACAGTCGTACATGCGGCCCATGAATGATGCAATCATGTTAAACAGTACTTTGTCAATTGGCATGTGTTGATATAGGCGCTGCAACACAAACCCCAACTGTTATGGCGCCTGCTCGTTTTGAATGTTAGAAATTGTTCCCTCCCTTTTCTTTGTCTTTCGTGACGCAAGACCAACTGCAACAGGAAGTGGAATAGACAGTTTAACCCTTAAAAAGGGAAAGACAGTCCCTTCCCTTCACCGCTTTCACAGACCAGCTGTAGAACAATACAGTGTAACCACAAAGACAACAGGGGTAAACCAGAGCGAGTGCATGGTTATCTCGTTTAGTCTAAATCTCCTTGTCCAAGATTTACTTATCTCCCAGAAATGTAAGTTAAGCTATGGCTGTGCGTCGGTGGAATCGGAAATGATCGCGCGATTAAAGTCTTCTTAAAGCAAACCAATTACACTCCTGTTTTGTCTTTCTTTTTCTTTTTCCTTTTTTTTTTTTTTGTTGGGGGCGGGGGGCAAATTTCCTTCTTTGTAAAGGTGATGTACCTAATAATTCAAATCTCTGGCCAGGGCACGTTTTGCGCAGAGGATCGGAAATTCTACAGTAAAGACAGACAGATAGGTAGATAGACAGGCAGACAGACAGATAGATAAGACGTTTAATGCCGAGTAGTTTATCACTCCGTATGCTGCAGTAAAATTCATAATACTAAGTGGCTTATCGCACGATATGCACTGTGGAATTTTCACACCCGGGGAGAGAGAGAGAGAAACAGAGACAGACAGGCAGGCAGACGGACGGACGGACCGATCGACCAACCAACCGACAGACACACCAATGGCAAGAGGCAGACAGATATAGAGGGCAGACAGGCAAGAGACAGACAGACAGGGAATGATGACAGACACAGAAAAAGAGACAGCAGCAGAAGAGACGAGAAGGAAAAACGGGAGAGTTGCAGAAAAGGGAAAAAAAACTTTCACGAAACTTTCGGGCAACAGTAAAAAGATTGCATTTCTGCATCAGCTCCCCCCCCCCCCTCTCCTCCTCCCTCTTCACTCGCTGCTTTGATCTCTCTCTTCACTCCTCGCCTCCTCCCCAAGTGCAGTGCTACTACAGATTTATCTATTTTCACATCCACAGATGTAAAGCTTTCTCTTTTCTATCGTCACGATTACTTCAGGATCTATCTAACAAAGACACGGTATCACAAAGGTAATGGAAACACACACACACACACACACGCGCGCGCGCGCGCGCGCGAGAAAAAGAGAGAGAGAGAGAGAGAGAAGAGCTGTGAAAGTAAAGAGGATCGAGGAGGACGCGGTCAGACATGACAAGAACAAAGACAATGACGTACAAAGACAATGACGAACAAAGACAATGACGTACAAAGACGAAACGGAGAATCCTAGTGCGTGCTGCGGGCTTCCGTAAGCATTCCCTGGAATGTGCGGCTCTTCGGGTACTGTTCAACTCGCCACAGTTTACAACGTAAGCCACTTAAAAATGTCGAAAATGAAACAACAGCAAGCTGGTTTCCGGAGGCTCCAAATCATAAAGTCAGGAGCCCGGCAAACCGTAACAGAAGAAAGAAGCAGAAAAAAAAAATGTACGAAATTTACACTTACAGAGACTGACCAGTGTAGCAAGCTGGATGTTTCATTGTAATTTACATCGTCAGACGAAACCGAAGGTAAAGCTGACCACCAAACTACTCAGGACAAAAGTAAAAGAGCTTTTGAATTTATGATTTTCCCATACCAGCGTTACAGTTTTGCTGACTGAACTTGTTACCCGAAGAAAACCTATTTCATGTTCAGAACTTGAAAGTACAGCATGGAGAAAACTATTCGTAATGTACTTGCCGAATGCCGCCTGCCGGTGCCACTGTTCATAACGTACTTACCGAATGCCGCCTGCCGGTACCAGGATGCTACATAACGGAAAATGACGATCGGGACACATCTTCAGCGCCGCAGGATCTGCAAGATGTCTAAGCCCCTCCTACCCCAACCCTAATCTACCCCTTCGATCTCTACCTCCCTCACGACATACCAATGACAAAGCTAGTGTGCTGAGAAGTGCATGTAACTGTTTAAAACAAAAGCTGTGGAGCGTAAGCATCATATAACGCTAATCTGCAGTGCGTGTGTAACAGGATAGCTTTCGTTGAATGGTACCAACATTTAAATCTCTAGCATAGGATGCATGTCACAGAGTATGGCTAACATTCATTTGAATGATATTAACGTTTCAATCTTTAGCATGGGGTGCGTGTCACAGAGTATGGCTAACATTCACTTGAATGATATTAACACGTTTCAATCTTTAGCATGGGGTGCGTGTCACAAGAGTATGGCTAACATTCATTTGAATAACACGTTTAAATCTTTAGCATGGGGTGCATGTCACAGGGTATGGCTAACACTCACTTGAATGATACTAACACATTTCAATCTCTAGCATGGGGTGCATATCACAGGGTATGGCTAATACTCATCAGAATGGTGATAACATAGACTAGACTATGCTAACACCGATAAAAATGTGCTCGCATCCAACAGACTTTGCTAAAATGCATGCGAGGATACATGTTGTGCATGCGGTAGAGAATGCTTACGGAATGATCCTCTAAATCTGGCTGACAGACACCGTTCACCTCGCAACATACGTCCCAGAGGTCACAAATCCTCGTCTCAAAAATGTATCCGTATTGCTGGCCACAACGTCGGATCCCGCCGAAAGAGAACAAAAATGTAAAGAAAGAAAGAAATCAACATTTTTTTAAACTTATACTTCGACGATTAAGAATGACTGAATAAAGCATGAAAATACGTACATTAGATTATCTTCGGGTAGATTGCACTGTCGTTACATTTGAAAATGTTAAGTCTTTTTTTCATTTTTCTTTATTCTATTCCCCCCCATTTCCAAACAGGAAACTGGCACCTTGCCACGGTGCATGTGCATTTGAGCATGTGATTTCCGGTTCAGTTTCCAACTTCGTTGGGTTTTTTGTTGGTTAATATCTTTTCGTCTTAATCTTTTTCCCACCAATGGTCCAGCATGTTGCCGAGCTGAACGTATGGAAAAGAACAAACGTAAAGTCACGGCCCTAAAAAGCTCACATCAGTGAACACGGAATAACAGATAAAGCCGATCTCCACTTTGCTCACATGCGTTACCAGTTAGGCCCCCTGATGTGAACCTTTTAACGAACCATTTTTGTATCAAGTACTTACCAATAGAAGCTTGTGTGTCAGCCTCACTCTCACTCTCACCGTCGTTGTTGTCGCGTCGTCGTCCTCGTCCACATTTCATTAAAGATCTACCGGCGGTTGGCCGAACGCTCGGGCAGTCATTCATCTCAACGCCTTTGTTCTTCAGTCATAGGGAGACAGGGCGCAACCAGTCCATTCTTTTACACTGTCTACATGTTCAGGACATTCGTATACTACTCGCTTTCTAACCTAACCAGTGTTGAAGTACCGAACAACGCGTTCCTTGCCATACACTGAAACTTCGCAAGTTGCTGGCGTGCCACTACAAAAAATTGTCATTTTCACTACCAGCCTTGACATGACGCTGTTCTCGTGGTGTCTGTCGCCTTAGCGTTAGATAATCCCTCTACCGTCCCTCGTCTCGGTCGGTTATACGGCCGTTTACCGTTATCACTGGACGTGCGCGTCTAGCCCAAATGCAACTTATGAACTAAATGTTTTGTGATAGAAAGTGGACTGCTGATAACCTTTGTAAGTAATAAAACAGATTTTTGACCACAAATCTTCTGTAAAAATGTAAAATGACTTTGGGGATGCTAAGATTGTAAATTAGAAAAAAAAAAAGCAAAAAAACTACAACGTTTCGTTGGTTTGTGTCTTTTCCTCTTAATCTCTTTCCTACACACACGCACATTGTACAGTAAATAATATGCAGAAATTCTTTGTCTCCTACACATCGCCCACCTATACAAACGCCCTGGCACAAAGACCGTCCATTTCCAAGCTACGCTGCAGCTGGGAGAAAACCAACTCACCTGCCCTGTCGCCGCCGAAGCAATGGCGAAGCGGCAGGTCTCAAAGTGTGAACCACGTGTGTCACGTGCTGAGTGTCGTCATTGTGTGTCCAAGACTAAACTGTCGTGGTCCCGCTCCGGACACGCGTTTTCCACTGCTTTCACGTGCACATGGAAGGGCGCGGACAGGCACAAAGACGACAACACATACACGCACGACCAGAGAGAGAGAGAGAGAGAGTGCAGATCATATGAGACATTTGTTACTAGAGAGAGAGAGAGAGAGCGAGAAAGCTCGCTCTCTCTCTCTCTCTCTCTCTCTCTCTCTCTCTCTCTGTTTACTAACAAATGTCTCATATGAGCTGATTTCAGGTCGGAGGACGTAAAAAGTAAACAACCGGACAGTAACAAGGAGCCCACAGAAAGTAAAAGCTTGATGGACTCGGGAAACGAGCAACCCCCCCCCCCACCCCTCTCTCTCTCTCTCTCTCTCTCTCTCCTCTCTCTCCTCTCTCTCTCTCCTGGGGTTGAAAGCGAGTGTGTGTGTGTGTGTGGTGTGTGTGTGTGTGTGTGTGTGTGTGTGTGTACTATTACTAAAAGAAAACAGATATACCCGAAGATGCGGGTGTGATCCAGAGAAGTAATGTCCCCAACTGCCGGACAACCTAGCTGGGAGCAGTCCTGCACCACCCTTCGAATCCTGCGGTTTATTCACATGGGGTGCAGGCATGCACATGGCATTCCATTAAGACGTCAAGGGACATAACTGCTCCCGGGCAGATGCCTTTGTGTAATGGCCACTGGATGTGACGCGACAGAACCTCCACGGGAGCGTTCCCATGGGTGTACCAGCCCGTATTTCACGATTGCAGAGCCCACCAGCTGGAAACGCCACGGTCAAGCAGTTGTCGTGTGCATCCTGCAGCCTTACTCACTGCTGTTCCGCTGACAGATGAAGACAGTAAAACTTCATACATGCCCAAGAAGCTTTCGCCATGAGGTCTTACGTGCTCTCTGAAGAGAATCCCGAGGCACAGACTTTCCTGGTGTCAACAGGACTTTCCCTGCGGTCAGTGGGTCTTTCTTTCCTTACCGTCACTGGACCTACTACTACTACTTCTTCTACTAACTATACTACTACTACTACTACTACACTACTACTACTACACTAAACCATCATCATCATCACCACCACCACCACCACAACCACCACCACCACCACCACTTTCACTGCTGCTACTACGACAACGCACGATGACAACGACGGCGACGACGACTAATGATAATACAAGAACAATAAAGAGAGAAATCTTAGCGTACGCATCATTGAAATTGAAATTAAAAAAAAAAAAATCCATGCAAGGGAGGTCAAAATGTCCCAGCAATCTGCGTGATTGGCCCTACTCTTTATCAATGATCCAAACATTGTCAGGCACGTGGATGCTTCGAATGGCTAGGAACTATTTACAGCAGCCTTCGTTTAAATATTCTACTACAAGAACCTCTCTCCCCTCTCTCTCTCTCTCTCTCTCTCTCCTCTCTCTCTCTCTCTCTCTGAAAAAGGAGAAGATGTCGGTAACTAATTCATTGACCTGAAGAGTCTTCTCATTTTCCTGACCAGAATTGTTGTACAGTTCTGTCACGCAATAATGAAAAAACAAATGATAGATTGATGTGGCGCAACAATGAGGAAAAAAAAGTTTTCTGGATGAAGCCGCAATAAATATCGGGAAAAGAACAGAAAGAAAAAACCACGGTTTAGGGAGGTTGTGCCTTTTTCATGTCTGGTGTTTACAATGTCTGCAAAAGACGCATTGGCCGAAAAGTCACTGGCCTGCTTCGGATTGTGTGTTACATCAATTCTATTATCCGCCTTGTTTGGTATGTTCTTTTGCATTTGGCCTAAATCAAACAAGGAATCCAGAACATAATAAATGCCAAGATAATGTGCTATGTAGGCGTGCGCGCGTGCATGCGTGCGTAAGCGCGCGTGTGTGTATGCGTGCACACACCACACACACACATACACGCAAACACACACACATACACACGCGCGCGCGCGTGCGCGCACATACGCACATACGCACATACGCACGTAGGCACATACATAAACACCACTTGGACGAGCCGGCGTGTGTTCCCCTATGGAAACTCGGGCTGCGTCATGAAAATATCTTTAACAAGATGCATAGCATATAAACATGCTCCCAGTTTATCCTGAATACACGTGAGATATTCCATAAAGAGGAAAAACCGTCTTGGGCTAGTGTAACCGTTAGTGATGGCTATTCTGGTAAACATCGGGCATCATCTGTGACCTATAATGAACATACTTACAAATTTTCAGAAAGATCGGCCAAGAACTTTCTGAGATTTTCCATGAAGAAGAAAACCATTATGGGCCGTTAGTAACGGCTATAACGGTAAACTTAAAACATCGGGCATCATTCGTGACCCATAATGAACATACCTACAAATTTTCAGAAAGATCGGCCACGTACTTTCTGAGATGTTCCATAAACAAGAAAAACCGTTATGAGTCGTTATAGCCGTTAGTAACGGCTATAACGGTAAACTAAAACATCATAATGAACATACCTACAATTTTTTTAGAAAGATCGGCCAAGTACTTCCTGAGACATTCCATGAAAAAGAAAACCCGTTATGGGCCGTTATAGCTGTTAGTAACGGCTACAACGGTAAACTAAAACGTCGGGCATCATCCGTCGCCCATAATGAACATACCTACATATTTTCAGAAAGATCGGCCAAGTACTTTCTGAGATATTCCATAAAGAAGAAAAACCGTTACAGGCCGTTACAGCCGTTAGTAACGGCTATAGCGGGTAAACTAAAACATCGGACATTATCCATGACCCATAATGAACATGCCTGCTAATTTCACAAAGATTGACCAAGTACTTTCTGAGACATTCCATAAAGAAGAAAAACCGTTACAGGCCGTTACAGTTCTTGCGCTGAACTCTGAAGCGATCTGAAGCGATTAAAGCTAAGTGAATTTTCGTTATATTATTCGTTTGTGTCTCACCTGAAGAAGACCTAAGAGGTCGAAACGCGTTGTGTTTTGTCTTGTGACTCGTTTTTTCCACGTTTCTCTGGGCGGTTTGCTAACATTTATTTCAGATGAGTACAGCAGTATTTAGAAGCTACGCTCAGAATACTACTTTATTTTCAACAACAGCCCTACAGTCGTTCAGAGCACTAACCACTTTCGAAACACAGGATACCCATGATTTATCTTCCTCCCAGATTCACCCATGTCAGCCAGTCGTGTGAAAGCACTGAGAAAGACATCCAAACAAATTTTGGGATATAATGATGAAGCATTTTGAAAATTCTGTGTGTGTGTGTGTGTGTGTGTGTGTGTGTGTGTGGTGTGTGTGTGTGTGTGTGTTGTGCGTGCACACCCACACCCACACCCCCACACCCGCACACACCCACCCACCCACCCATCCACTCACCCCCCCCCCCCCCACCACACACACACACACACACACACACACACACACGCACACACACACTCACTCACTCTATACACACACACACGCGCGCCGCGCGCTGCGCACGTGCACGCGAGCACGCGTGTGCGCTCGCACACACACGCATGCACCCACAAATGGTTGTATTACAAACAGCGTGATGCGTCTTTTTATTTATTTATTTATTTACTTATCTTTTTTTTTTTTTTTTTTTTGGGGGGGGGGAGGGGGGGGGGGGATGCGCTGGACAGTTGTAAGCGGTAAGGGGAGGAGAATGGTAGATCTAGAATTCCTTAAAGAAGAAAATACAATGGGGTGCAAAAAAAAAAAAGGAAAAAAGAAAAAAAAAGAAAAAGAAAAAAAGAAGGGAAAAAAAAAAAAAGAAACGAAAATGCCTTCTCTTTTGCCTAGGTCCCTTAACTCTGGGTAGAATCATGAGGGCGCAGCAGGAGGGATTTCTGCACCAGGTCGCGCCATTCCTGTGGGTTGTGTGCGAGGGCCTGTGTTTCTGCAAACAAAAAGCTTGCTTTTCCACTCCTCTGTTTTGTCTGCCATTTTTGTACCCCAGTTCTTATAGAACAGGGAGCACTTTACAATGGGAACGAAGAAATGCTGTGTGTGTGTGTGTGTGTGTGTGTGTGTGTGTGTGTGTGTGTGTGTGTGTGTGTGTGTTGTCTGTCGTCTGTCTGTCTGTCTAACTGTCCGTGGTCAAAATGTGTTCCACTCGCTCCAGACAGAACTTCTGGGCCGATCTTTCTGAAAATTTGTAGGTATGTTCATTATGGGTCACGGATGATGCCCGATGTTTTACTTTACCAGAATAGCCGTTGCTAACGGCTATAACGGCCCCAAACAGTTTTTCTCCTTTATGGAGTATCTCGGTGACGAAATACATTATGACGCATGTTTGATTGTGACGTGTTTTTTTGTTTTTTTTAATTTGACAAATATCTATGAAAGTACTGTACACGCGTATTCAAGATAAACTGGGAGTACGTTCATATGCTTTGCATCTTGTTCTATATCTCTCTCTTTTCTTATTGAACCATGTGGGTGCTGGCATTGTTCGGCAGCTCAGGCTAGCATTTCCTGCACTTTGATTTTCCCCATTTTTTTTGTCATATGGCCATCAAGGTACAAGCCAGGTCAATCCAAGCAGACAGATTAAAATCAAAAGATGGAACTATTTGGGGGCTTCCAGCTGGCGCAAAGATAGGGTCACAGATGAGTGCTAAGGCCGGAAATGTAGCGTCAAATAAGTGGAAGGTCAGGCATTTAAAGATTGTAATTTCATCGGTGAACCCCCCCCCCCCCCCCCCCCCCCCCAAACAAGGGAAATGATTGGTGAGGAGTTGTTCTTTTGATCAATTATCAGTTTAACATTAATTAAATGCTGGCTCAAACTCAAGGTACGCCTCAAAACTCTTATATCGATCATGGAGTGTATCAGTGCAAACTCCCAATTGTGGCGTGTGGCCAATTTTGAGTCGCAGAATCGCTACACTGACTCAGATTCTGACCCAGCCTCAGATTCAGACTCAGACTCGGACACAGACTCAGACACAGACACAGACACAGACACAGACTTAGACTCAGACTCAGACACAGGCTCAGACACAGACACAGACTTAGACTCAGACTCAGACACAGACTTAGACACAGACTCAGACACAGACTCAGACACAGACACAGACTCAGACTCAGACTCAGACTCAAACTCAGACACAGACACAGACTCAAATTCAGACTCAGACTCAAACTCAGACACCGATTCCGACTCGGACCCTAGAAACAGACTCAGGAAACGCTGATTGTGGCGACTGTGTCCTATCTCTCTAATCCTTGAAAGAGGTGAACTTGCATGCGCATTAGTTTTGTTTGCTTCCCACGACACAGGGCCGGATCAGGTGTTTATTGCAGGGAAGGGGGTGGGAGGTGGGGTGGGGGGTGCAACAAGGTTATGCCGTTTTTAACATTGATGATTCATGAGGCGATCGTCCCACTGTTAGTTCAGAAATGGGATCACCTGAGATCAAGGAGGCATTTCTCAGAAACAAATTAATATGTAACTGAAAGTGCTGTACTATCATTTTAAGGATTTAGAATCGTATTAAGATCTTGTTGTGTGTGTGTGTGTGTGTGTGTGTGTGTGTGTGTGTGTGTGTTGTGTGTGTGTGTGGTGTGTGTGTGTGTGTGTGCGCGCGCGCGCGCGCGCGTGTGTGTGTGTGTGCGATGTTTGTGTGAGTGCGTTTGAGTGTGAATACTACTACGAAAGATAAGGTTAAAGTTGAAAAATATTCTCTCACTCCAAACTCTGATGGTAAACAAAGAAGAACACCACACAACAAATTTTAAATTAACTTTGATGGAGTCAAATCAAAATGTATAAAACTTGTACTCCCATCGCTATGTCGTCCCCGTCTCTCAGTCACATTTACCCTTCCCCCATCCTTTCTCTCCTCCCCACTCCCTCCCCTTTCCTCCCGTTCATAACTCTGCTGTGTCCTTAACTTTCGATGTCGCAGCGACTGTGGTTTTCTGTCCTTATCGTTCGTCCGTCCTCAACGTCGTCTTAACATCTGTGGTCAGTGTGGATTATGATGGAGTCACTTCGTAATACCTCCTAGTAGCCTTTGTGGAAAGGGAAGGAACGGAGAGTAGATAGCGACCGAGCAGATAGGAACGGGAGGAAGGTGATTGGCGGGGGGAAGAGGGACAAAAATAGAGTTTGGGGTGGAGGGGGGGGGGGGCGAAGTATGACTTGAGAGACGGGGACGTTGAAATAAAGGCACTGACTCGCCACCGAATGCTTTAACTACAACTAGCCCTCTACCCGAGTCGGGTGTTGTCGTTGAAGGAGAATCGACACTGACCGTTGGACCTCGGTGGGCAGCGAGAGCGTCATAACCCGATAGGCTGTGCGTTGCTGTGGTCAAGTCTTCTGGGACACCTTGCTGTATCTTGCACAGAGTTGATTTCGTTCTGTTTTAACCACCCTGCAGGTATGCTGAGTGTATCATTATCATTGTTATTATTATCATTATTATTGATTTGTTGTTGTTGTTGTTGTTGTTCGTGTTGTTGTTAAACTTCTTCTTCTTCTTCTCTTCTTCTTCTACATCATCATCATCATCATCATCATCACTACCATCATCTTCTTCTTCTTTTTCCTCTCTCTCATCATCATCATCATCATCTCATCTTCTTCTTCTTCTTCTTCTTCTTCTTCTTCTTCTTCTTCTTCTTCTTCTTCTTCTTCTTCTTCTTCTTCTTCTTCGGTTGTTTTCGCCATTTTTGATTGATACGCCATGCCTTTGTCAGTTGACTCTCGCTGTCTCTCTCTTTTCCTCTTTTTGACCCTACCTCCGTCTGAATCTGTTTCAGACTCTATTGTCTCTATCTCTTTGTCTGTCTGTTGGTCTGTCTGTGTCTTTATTTTTGTTTGTCTGTCTGTCTGTATGTATGTATGTATGTATGCATGTCTTTAATACACGCGTGTAAGAAACTGACCGTGATTAGGTGACAGATCTCATATGGACCGTAGTGGTCGAGCTACGCTGGGCTATAGACGACTCTCTCTCTCTCTCTCTCTCTCTCTCTCTCCCCTCCTCTCTCTCTCTCTCAGCTTTTGTCCCTCTCTTCCTCTGTGGTGTGTGTGTGTGTGGTGTGTGCGTGCGTGCGTGCGTGCGTGCGTGCGTGGTGTGTGTGTGTGTGTCTCTCTCTCTCCTCTCTCTCTCTCTCTCTCTCTCTCTCTCTCTTCTCTCTTTCCCCCGCCTCACCCTTCCTCCGCGCCCCGGCACCCCCCCCCCCCCGCCACCCCCCCTCCCTCCTGTCTGCCGCCTAACCCACCTCTTGAAACTGACAACGCGCGCGCCGCGCGCGCGCGACGCACAAACACACACACACACACACACACACACACACACACACACACCATTCACTCATGCACGCCTGTACGCACACACCCTCCCCCCCCCTCCTACACATACACACACACACGCACACACACACACACACACACACACACACACACACACACACACACACACACACATACGCACAACACACACACACACACACACACACACACACACACACACACACACACACAACACGCACGCATACACACACACACACACACACACACACACACACACACACACACACACACACACACACACCCTTACGTCAACACACGTGACGTTCATGACCGTTTCCCTCTCACCCCCATCCTCTCTCTCCTGTCCACAGGCCTCACTCACGATGGGCTGTACGCTGCGCACACCGTTTGGTCTGGAAGTGAGAGAAGGCTCCGTGGTGCCAGAGAATTTCGACATCGACAACATCCCCATCTACTCCGTCCTGAGCGTCGACGACGTGAGCCCGGAGGCTGCTCGCCAACTCCTCGAGATGCCTGCTTCCATGGCCGAGTGTCTGGACAACACCACCCCCGAAGTCGTCAGTGACGGCGTGTGCGCGTGTTGCGTGATCTGTTATCGTCATGGAAGCCTGTTTGATCTGCTGGACCGAACGCTTGTGAACTAGGGGAAGAAGAGGATGAGACGATGAAGATGAGAAGATGAAGATGAAAGATGAAGATGAGAAGATGAAGAGAAGATAAAGATGAGAAGATGAAGATGAGAAGATGAAGATGAGAAGATAAAGATGAGAAGATGAAGATGAGAAGATGAAGATGAGAAGATAAAGATAGAAGAGAAGATAAAGATGAGAAGATAAGATGAGAAGATGAAGATGAGAAGATGAAGAGAAGATAAAGATGAGAAGATGAAGATGAGAAGATGAAGATGAGAAGATGAAGATGACAAGATGAAGATGACAAGATGATGAAGCTTTCTTTGCCTGTGTGTTGTGTGTTTCGGCCTGTGCGAGACGTTATGTAGGGACGTTCAGCTTGGAATCATGCGCCCATGGTGATGCCACGGATGGTAAATACACGCACTTGCACACACACACACACACACACACAACACACACACACACACACACACACACACACACAACACACACACACGCCGCGCACACAACACACACACACACACACACACAACACACACACACACCACGCACACACACACAACACACACACACACACACACACACACACACACACACACACACACACACAACGAATGAGATTCGGAGAGTGACACCTGACATGTGACGTGATATTGTACGACCCATAATATTATCGGCAAACAGTGGTGTGTTTATGTACGTTAGACAACATTGTCTATCAAATCCATAGTTATTATATTTGCGTGGAACACTCGGACCGAAACGACTCATCCCAACGATGTGTATGATGGAGAAAAGCTGTTTGAAGTAAACACACACGTGACGTGGAATACTATGTGAGTGATCGGTTCTAAATTGTTTGTGTTGACACGTTAAAACATGGTTCCCCCACTTTCTCTCCCCCCTGCCGCACCCACCTCTGCCATCTTTCCCTTCTTGTGCTCTGAAACTGTCTAAGTTTACGATCTTTTTAGGAACTAGTCAAAAATTGCCTGGAGTTGTTTACGCAGGAGTTAAAAAATTGCCTTGTACGACGCCTCTCGAATCTCTGTCCTGTGACGTGATGTGACTGGGTGTAGGGATTGTGTGTGTGTGTGTGTGTGTGTGTGTGTGTGTGTGTGTGTGTGTGTGGCGCGCGCGCGCGCGCGTGCGTGCGTGTGTGATACTTGTACAATCTGGCTTTGACTGTGTTTGGAGGAATCAATCTTTTACAGACGTCAATACATTATGTAGCAATGTCAAAAAATAGTTTGCAATGCTCTTTTCATCAAAGGTGGCAACATGACATTGAAACTAGCAGTAAATGTTTTTTCTACAAATTTTATAAATCTGATTTTAAGGAGGAGAAACATATTTCTAGCTTACCAGATACTTATATTTACCTTCTCATCAAATTTAGATGTTCCAATCATAGATTACCAATGGAAGTAGATCGTCGGTTTTCTATTCCAAAAGAAGAAAGGTTATGTACTAAATGTGACGTGAGTGCAACAGGTGATGAATTTCATTTTGTCATGAAATGTTCATCATACGTTACTTTGCGCAACACACATTTGCCAAAAAGATTTCTCTCCCCACAATCTGTCTATAATCTTTGTCAAATGATGTCTTCTGCTGATAGAAAACAAATGCTTCTATTGTCAAAGTATATTAGATTACGAGTATCTCAAGTGTTGTAAATTGTTGGTCTATGTCAGCATTGACTAGCAATTTTTGTTTTATTTTGGCTTGTTTGTTTTCCTTTTCCTGTTCTTGCTTTAAACGCACCCTTCCTCCATACCCCAAAAGGGGCAACAGGAATAAATATTGTGTGTGTGTGTGTGTGTGTGTGTGTGTGTGTGTGTGTGTGTGTGTGTGTGTGTGTGTACATGTGTGTGTGTGTGTACATATACCTCTGTGTGTGTGTGTGTTGTGTGTGTGTGTGTGTTGTTGTTATGTGCGTGCGTGCGTGCGTGAGCGCGCGCGCGCGCGCGCCGCGCGTGTGTGTGCAGGTGGCAAGAGCGTGACCAGTGATGAGTGTCGGGCACCGTGTTTGGATACCGGTCTCGAATTTTAACCTGCCCGAACGAAATGTTAAAAGGAATTTTTTTTTTTTTCAATTTTTTTACGATCTTTCTATCTTGCCCGTAGAAGACCTTGTGTCAATTTCCGCCCGGAATCTCCTCGCTTTGAAACACACACACACACACACACACACACACACACACACACATACCTTCTTTTGCCCACTATTGAGTCTCATGTTAAACTTAGGCAAACTGGGTTTCCCTATTTCTTGTGGATTTGGGGCTTCAAATGGATGACAAATAGATTGATGATTAGTATTGCTATAAATTCAGAGCAAACGGAACTTGTAATACCTTATGTGTGTCAGAGTAGACTCGTGTGAAATAATGGGTTTATTTGATACCAGTGGGTTCCATCTAATTTAAATATTATACACTCTGTCAAACTAAGGAGGAAAAATGGGTTTCACACTTAACTTGATTTCGTTACACTCTGTCTGACAAATGACGAAAACTGAGTGCATGTATGTGTAGACTTTGTATGTATATGCAGGATAACTGCAGCTACTATATAGATAATGTGATCCAACCCATGAGGTGTCTAATAAAAATGATAGCCATCTGACATTTAAATTCTGTAGTTGAGTCTGTGTTTCACATGTTTGTTCTGCGTGTTTTTGAATGTATATTTTAAATGTATAAATGGTTCTTATTATTGTATATCTGTTTGTATTTTTTTTACATATACAATGGTACTTCTCGAATAAGATGCTTGCAATTGCGACTTCTCAAATAAAACTTGACATTGGACAAGGAAGAATGCGTCAGTGTTGTGGAGAGAGAGAGAGAGAGAGAGAGAGAGAGAGAGAGAGAGAGAGAGAGAGAGAGAACAGAAGTGCCATTGCTTTAAATTAAGCGAGTGAAAAATTTAAATAAACCAATATCCCTTTTTCGAAAATCCTCAAATCACCGTAGCTTGTGTATCTGTACGTAGTGTCCAAGTGCCTCAGCGTTTGGGATGACCCTGCAGTTTTTATTAGCCAAGGTATCTCTTCCAAATGCTGACTCCTTGAATCTGACCGCTTATCTCTGTGTGACCTTTGCCTTATACTTTAAATATAATCAGCAGATGGATGTTTGTTGTGCAGTTTCAAAGCAAAAACCTTTGCAAAGGGTAAAGCAGAGATGTCCTACGTCTGAGTTGACAACAATCAGCAACCAATGTCTTTTCACCCAAAGTTGGAGTGTGGCTGCCTATGTGGCGGGTTTTTTTTTTTTTCGTGTTCTAGTATCTGGTAGCTTGTGAACTCGTTTTACCCTGTTGGGCCACCCATACTATACTTGAGAGTATTGTCAGTTTTACTCCAACTTTGTTGGGTGTTTATAATAATAATAATAATAATGTATAATACTTATATAGCGCATTTCTTGTTGTACAACTCAATGCGCTTACATCCACCATTTGCACTTATTCATACAATATTCATGCACACAGCAAAAAGAAAATACACAATGGCAGACGCACCTACATGCATAAACTGTCTCACCGAACTAGTTGTGGAGGAATTTAAGAGAGATCTAGTCATCTACAGAAGAGAATAGGCTTTTTTGAAGAGGTAAGTTTTGAGCTGAGATTTAAAAGTAGAAAGAGTAGGCTGATTACGAAGGTCTTCAGGGGGTTTATGCATGTCTGTATAGTTGTTTTCCTACGAAAGTGAAGTTTTCCAAATAATTTTGCCAGGGTCAACTTCCTTGTTGCTGTGGGATTTTTTACGTGCGCTAAACGCATGCTGCACACGGGACCTCAGTTTTTCGTCTGATCTGAAAGACTAGCACCCAGCCCACTGCCAATGGTCTAAGGGTTGGGGAAAGAGTCCAGGCTCAGACGGGACACACCCGGCGGGGTAATAGACAACAATCACATTTGTAATGTTCTCATCCCTATCTTGTGCATCTGTACATAGTGTTCAAGTGCTTCAGCATTTGGGATGACCCTGCAGTCTTTATAAGCCAAGGTACAAGAACAGAAAGAGAAGGTCTCTTTAAGTGTCATCCCAAAATGAAACTGGAAACAAAATGAATAAAAAAAGAAAAGAAAAAAAAAAGAAGAAATTTAAGTGAACGTTTACGAGAAAAACTGTTGTTTGTGTTAATGATGAAAGAAAGACAAGGATGGGCGTGCAGAAAAATGAAGAATGGAAGGTATGTGTCTGACGGCATGAAGAAGAATGAAACTAGACAACAATGTAAAATTGCAAACACACATAAAAAAGAGGAAGAAGCAAATACACTCGTCAACAAAAGTCACTGACCCTTTTATGAATTAGTGAAGTTTCTTATGCTTTTTCTTTAGTTTCAAGATTTTGTTGATTTCCAGCTGCATCTTTTCAAAATCTAAAATCATTTCTTTCATTAATCCTTGTTTAATGCTTTTTTGTGTGATGTGCTCCTGAAAAAGTGGTCCATGATTTTTGTTAAGGAGTCTGTATACACAAGATAGCATTCAAATACTTAACAATCACTCTTTCACATAACGATGACCAGAACAAGAATTTTACTTTCAAAACTAACCGGCCTTTTTGCCGATAGACATTAATGTAAATGTAAGATTTCACCAGAGACATGTAAAGACATTTAACTAAAAGCATCTCTCTCTCTCTCTCTCTCTCTCTCTCTCTCTCTCTATATATATATATATATATATATATATATATATATATATATATATATATATATGCTGAAAGAATTATATTTGAATAATTACACAATTATTTAAACCTAACCTATTCATCCTTTATCTTCACAAGATATTTCAATAAAAATATTTGAAATTTCTAAACAAATCTATAACAGGTCAATCATTGACAAAATAAACAAAAAATTAGCAGTCATTCTTAAAGAGAAATGAACAAAGGGCAATAATAATAATTAGTTCACAAGTGCAAATACACAGAAAAAGAAAAAAAAAAGAGAAAAACTTTCATGAACCATAATTCCCAATTCAAGGCACTGATGCGAGCGTCTGAAGTCAATCTGAGAAAATACAACACAATGGGTGTTGCCGAAATTAAGCATTGACACTAGTGAAACACTTCTTGGCATTGTGCATATCGACTTCAACATGTAATCCACCTTAATTAACAATTTTTCCATTGATACAGTCACAATGAACATTCAACATCACCAGTCCCCAGAGGCCACATTCATGACTGCAGACCAGTCAATCAGATCAGCGATCTGTATGCAAACTAGGGCAAAACCATACAAAAACTGGGTGATTCACTCAATTTGCACTGCAATCGCCAAAGGGAATATCCAACCTGCACCCACAATCATGGCCGCAGCTGCCAGCACAGGAAAAATGCGCATAAGCAGCGACTGGTCTAAAGGTAAAACAAGTCGCTTACAGTTCAAATTGACAACATTAAATGTCACATAGTATGGGAAAACCTGGTTAAAGTCGATGAGAAACATTCTTAGCAATGAACAGAAAGAGATAAATTGATTATACTTGATTCTGTGTATCTTGTCAAATTAAAACAAAATGAAGCAAAGACTATACAGACAAATCATTTCTGTTTAGAGCTTTTCAGTCTGTAAAACTTCAAACTTTCAAATAATGTAGCTAGAACTGTGGTGTCCGAATGTAGCATTAATTTGAGCGTCACCCGCATTGGCTACCTCCCTTCATGATTTTCAGTTTTCAAGGTCATGAATGTCAAGGTCATGACCTTGAACCCAAACGGCACATCCACAATACATAACCTACATGCCCACCAAGTTTCCTCTTCCTATCTTTACTCCTTCATGGTGTTAAGCTGCAAACAAGCATACACACACACAGAGCTACTTACACAACAAAAAACACCGTCACTGCACAAACTCCGGGGTCATAAAAATGTTAAAATAATGATTTTGAACTTTCGCCTGGTTTTCCTGTACTTTGTCACAATTGTTTAAGAAGCTGGAATGTCTCTACTACAATGGAGTAAGGGGGGAGGCAAAGTCAGATAGAAGAAAGAATGCACGGATGAAGAATTCTAACCCGCATATTAACACGGAAGCGCTCCGGCCTTTCAAACTTTAGACATAAGTCATGCACTCATTATAATGTCAAAAAGAACAAGGTATAAATGTATCAATAAACAATCAACCAGAATTAATTATTATTGTAAATATTTACCCATCAATGCGCAGACAAAAAGAACAAGGTATAAATGGATCAATAAACAATCGACCAAAATTAATTATTATTGTAAATATTTACCTATCAATGCACATAACGAATAAGAAAAAAAGTAACCTTTCACTGGCATACTTCTAGCAAGAACGTAGCTTTACTTTTCGGTTTCTGTCGTTGAAATGGGATCCATTCACATTCATAAACAAGGTTAACGTACATAATGACACAACTGATCATGGCATTGCCCTCTTCGACTTACAGAGGAAGGGAGAAAAACACTTAAGAAAGACTAAGTACAAAGAAGAAGGGGTACTACAAGCGAAAAGAATGAGAAAGAGAGGGAGAGAGGAGAGAGCGACAGGGAGGGGAGTGGCAGATATTCAGAGAAACCGACAGTTAAACTGAGGCAGCCAAGCAAGAAACGTGAAAGAGTTACATCTGTCCATGTCGCATGAACATAACTGTATAAGCTTACAGGGCATATATATTTGAAAATTGTCATCCAGTCTTGTTTACACTCGGCCGTACAACAAATGATTTTGCATATAACCCGTCTATCATCACCATATTCAATTAGTGTCTATCCTTGAAGAGAGAGGAGATTGGGGGGAGGGGAGTAACAGTCTCACTGGATCTAATCTAATCCAATCAGACATTTTGATTCATTCTTTGTTTCTTCAGTAAGTTGTACACATAGTATTTCACGCATGTCCAACTTCTGCGGCGAAGATCTGGTTCTGAAGCTACAGCTTTCTGTGCATCATGCTTCTGGGGGACTCTGTTCATCGTAATGCAATGGGACAACTGTCTGTGCACAGCAGCTATCTCATATTTGCTCCATGGTCTCTTAGTCTGCTTTGGTGTCTGTCTGCGTTGGCGTCTGTGTCTGCTTTGGGGACTTGGATTTTGAAATGCACAAGTCAGGCTCTGAAGTACTCACGATTGAGACAATTGCGGTGGATCCGGTGTGTTTTGGGGCATGACACACCGACATTCTTTCATCTGACATCTCAGCATTTTCCACCTCTACAATGTTGCTGGAGAAATCTTCATCATCTTCATCAGCGTCCTCAACATTATTTGCTTCTTTGTCAGGATCCAGCTCCTCTTTATCCAAGTCTTCACCATCTTCGTCTACGGTCAATCCCCGATTCACTCTGAAGAGAATGCTTGCCACTTTTGCTTTTTGCAAAATGTCAAGTGGTTGGCGATAAACTGACCTGTGGACACGAATGTCATGGCCAAGGAAGGACGCCAGTTGGTCTTGCTTTAACTTGGAGATCTCCATGGCTTGACTTAAGGTCGCCAGCTGTTTGCGAAGAGCCGTTGCAGTGAACAAGGATGGATTCGTAACACCAGCATTCAAAGCATATTGTTTCAGAACTTCAGGTCCCCTATAAGGGTGTGTTCCTGTCGGGGTCATGAACATGTATTCACTTTCAATCCCTAAGATGCGGCGGAGGTCAAGCAGCTTTTCAATGCTTTGAACCATCTCAGGAGTCAAAAGAATGGGCACTGCTCTGTTGAACTTGCCTCTGATTTCCACTCTGTGAAGCACATGAACTAATTTCTTTTCAGTGACTGTTAGGTCATCAAGAAGCATTTCTTCTGGTGGAGCAGCTTCTGTGGCTCTGCTCTGATGGTAGTCTGACCACTTCATTCGTTGCACTTCTCCACCACGTTTTCTGTTAAAAACTGTGATGGATGCTAGTGTAGCTTTTGCCAATGTTCCATAAGAGTCACTTTGGTTGTCTTTCTGAAGAAGGGAATTCACTTTCTGGACATCTTCCAGAGATGGGATCAGTTTTGGCTTGTTCATCTTTGCTCTCTGGACGGATTGTGAAGCGCAAGCTGACACACGGTCAAACCAGTCACTTTGATACAGTGTATCAAAACGTTCACATGTCTTGTTCAGGGCAGTGTCGTCCATCATAACAGCTTCTGCTTTGAGAATCTGGGATGCTTTTTTCAAGCTGTACCCCAACTTTAACACAAGTGATCCCTTTTTACACATGTTTGTGGAGTCACTGAATTCACCTAATTGTCTGGTGCAGGTGATCAGCAAGTCAAAATTGACAGGGTCAATAGCTTGAGCCAGAGATGAAACCTTCATGTTTGAATGTTTTCTCATTAACTGAGAAAGTCTGCCCAATTCTCGAAGGCGTGAACGGATCTGACCTGGTGTATTTTCTTCAATGTCCCTGCGGTAAAATAATCTTTCGCCATATTTCAAGATCAGAGAATCGTTTCTTATGACAGAACTTATCTCATCATCTCTCATGTTTGAAATGACTTTCTGGAAGAAATTCCGTGAGACACTGCTTGACAAAGGCATCATCATTTCACCTTGCTTTACACATTGCCCTCTTCTAGGTTTAGGAGCAGTGTCAGGTTTTGTGGACAGGTTATGTCATGTTTAACAAGAAGATATCTCAGGAAAAGTGCTTTGCAATACTGACACGCCACATACTCATTTTGCGTTGTACAGTGTTCCTTCTTTTGGTATTTGGGGATTAAGCTGCCTTCTTTGTTTTTGATGGCTTCATAATTATGTTTGAAATCACCTTCATCTTGCAGTTTTATGAACGCTTTTCTTCTTTCAGCACTCCCTTTTCTCATTTGAAGGATGACTGCAACTTCTGGTTCTAGTCGATGCACTCGTGTCAAATGTGTCGACATTTTTGTGTTCATTTTTTGACAAAACTTGCAACAATGCTGTTTACTTTTGGAGCTTTTATTCCCACGAGCAGGCTTGCCAACTGTAGCATCACCACATTTTCCACTTTCATTAGCCGAATCACTTTTTGTGAGTTTACTTTTTTCTCCATGGAGCACTGGAAACACAATACTATCAGAAGAACTTTCATCAGTTTCTTTTATAATTTCCTTACAAGACATTTCATTGTCTGTGTCAGGTATTATGTCAGGGTCATAATGGGATGGAAGACTTGCATTACATTCACTGTCTGATTCAAAATCTGATTCAAAATCATTGTCTCCCGAACCTGGGGCCCAGTCTGATTCAGAATCAACGAAACTAAACAAAGATATGTCACTGTCCACTTCGCTTTCATAGCCCTCCTCAAAGGAACTGGAGAAGGGATCTGCTGGTTGAGGCTGGTCTGGCATTGAGGTAGCATTGCTGCAGAATCCAGGACCAGCTTCCATGACTCCCTCAGCACCCTTCACCAAGTTGTCCCCAGCTTCATCACAACTGAAAACACATACACACACATTTATACTGAGTTGTTTTTGTATTTGTACGTGCAATACTTAGTTCCAAGAAGTACAATCAAACAATACAAAAAAATGATATGTATCTCTTCATGACTGTCAACCTGTGGATAAGGACAATGGGTGTATGGTCTGTCCGTTGTGTGGATGTAACTGCAAGCCTATGTGCGTCCATGTAAGACAAAAATGTTTCCCAGTCAACAATGCTAAAATAACTACCATAATTTGCAGACTACAATGCAATACATTTTTCCAAGACTAAAACTCTTCAGCATTATTTATTTACGTATTCATAGTCCTGTCGACAGCGACTGACCCTTTATGATTAACCCACCATGTGGGCAACCACACTCCACTTTGCATGGTGTTAATGCTATGCGAGACAATACCTGCATAAAGATGCAAAACATAACATACATGAAGCTTTACTGCTCTAGCCTATGTCAATATGTGTGACAGCCTTCAATAAAGGCCCACATGCTCTATATTCCACTTTTATTTACCCATCTTACAAAAACAAAAAATATCAAAATCTTAATTTTTTAAACACAATTTCAAGAACCCACGCCTCCTGGATACCAACTTTTCACAACTTCAAACGAATGCAAGCCCAGTGGTACAAACACTCATGCATCACTGAAAGCAACCAACCAATTGTTCTGCTTGTACCCTGGCCTGTGATTCATAATCAGTTTCTCCAGGTGCCCAGGCTGATTTTGAGTCAATACAAATGTCTGAAGACAGTTTACTGTATACTTCATTTTCATACCTCTCCTCGGTGGAGAAGAAGGGGTCTGCTGGTTGAGGCTGGTCTGGCATCGGGGTAGCATTGCTGCAGAGTCCAGGACCAGCTTCCATGACTCCCTCATCACCCTTCGCCAAGTTGTCCCCAGCTTCACACCGAACTCCACCAGAACTGAAAACAAAAACACACCTTTATACCGATTTTAAGGAAACCATACAGGCATTTATTATTCCTTTGACCATCTTTTTGGTGCAGTGGTCAGCATCTCAGATTACAGACTGTGAGGTCTACAGTTTGAATCCCATCACCGTCAAGGGATTTTTTTGTCCTGGTCCAACCCTGCCCAGAGTGGGTGGCTATGAGCTCATAGGGGAAGACTGAAACCAACAAATCGAGCTTCATCTACTTAACGGATGGGATTCTGAGAGTGTTGCTTTAATTCCATGACCAACACTGTAGATATCTGTAGTTCTCGGGCCTGGTTAATGCCAGGATAACACCTAATTAATGCCGGGCTATTTGAAAGGAAGTGTAGAATACAAACCTGTCGCGTAGTCTCAGACCGAAAATAGAATTACACAACATAATTATTATGATCCGTTTCATTACCATCAATCATAAAAAATAAGAAACAGACTCAAATTCTGCGGCCTTGCATGCCCTGCTCTTGGTGACTTCAGTTTCAATTACCAATCCAGTTAATACCCTTGGTGTAGTCAGGTCAAAGTCATGGTGATCAGTGTGTTCTTGGGAGCTGTTGTTGGATGGTCACGGCGATTATTGTCGTCAGTAGGGCGATTAGTAGGTGGTGTCCTAGACTCCACCGAAACCCACAAATTTGTTTCAGCAACAGTGCAGTGTCTTCACGGTTGGTGGCCTCCTGATCATCCAACAAAGATGTGCTCCACTTGGACAGCTGGTGTTGGATTCTATAACTTGAACAAGCTGGGATGTGACTGTGTGTTGGGACTCGGAATGAGCGGTTTGTGAGCAACGCCACTTTAAACAACCCAGCAAATGAGACAGTAACAAATGTAACTCAAATGAGAAAGAATATGTTTTTAACTTAATCACTGTAGTAAGCCTCCTTCGATCATGGCTGAACATGGATGAATCTTTCCAAGGTTTATGCGTGGACGGTTATGAGCCTGGGCATTGTAATGTGGATGACAGGCTGCTGCCCATGCAACTTGTCTCCCATCTCAACCTCGCTGACGAATCCAAAGGAACAGCAAGACTACTGCAGTGCTACTGTAATGTGATAAGAACTTATATGAAGCTTTTAATTCTCTCTCTCTCTCTCTCTCTCTCTCTCTCTCTCTCTCTCTCTCTCTCTCTCTCTCTCTCTCACATACACACACACACACACACACAACTGCCCCCATTTTCCAGAGATATATCCCGACAAGGAAAAACTCCAGTTTATCAACCCTCCAATTTTCAGGGTCCACTGATCTCTTTGACCTTGATCGGTACATAAGTGTCTAATGCACCATAAGCTGCTTCTTTTTATTTTTCTCGATCGTCAAATGGACAGGCCTGTCTCCATGGTGAAGGCAGCGGTGTGCTGCACCTCCAGGCTGCCGTAGAGCTTTTAGGCCAGAGGCATGGGGTCAGGCCAGGTCCTCTGTCTGAGCGCCTCGTACGGCAGGCAGCACTGGAGCAGATGTTCTGTTGTGTAGCTGCTATTCCTGCATGGGCACTGCCCTGTGTGGCCGATGCGGATTTTGGTGTAGAGATGGTGGTTCAGGCGATTGAGGCCAGTCCTCATCCTGAACACTAGGACCTGCTCTCGTCTTGTCAGTTGGTAATACAGCTCTGTCCTGTTGTGGCATGGGTGTTCCTGCATCCATTTCTTCTGCTGCATGGTCTTGATGACGGTCTTGGCTTCAGAGTAGGATGTAGTCCTGTCCAGCACCATAAGCTAAACCACCTTCACACCATGTTTCAACATCAAGTGTCAACCAGTGCTTGAGATATGGCTAAAAATAGATTTCCGGTTATCAGTTTCATACACCAAGGTAACGACTTTCACCTTAGAATGTAATGTTTGGATCTCTTTCCATTAAGGTGGCACACTAACACTCAACATTTAAAGCGATTCTATCAACCCGTTTGGAAAATGTACTTGGGACAGTCAGAAGAAGAAATAATGATACTGATTTTCAGCTGCCACGATCCAGCAATCAACTTGACCTGAATCTTGACCTTAATAGGTACACATTATTCAGAAGCGCCATAAACCAAACCAACTTAATATCAAGCTTCAGCAGCCTACATCGCCTGGGGCCCGAGATATGGCTTAAAATACATTTTCAGTTTTCAAGTCCATATGACAAGGTAATGACTTTGACATTGATAATTCATGTACTAATCTCTTCCTATCAAGAGTGACACACCACACAAAATTTGAAGCAATTTGGCCAAGCTGTTCTACGGATATCCTTGGGACAGACAGAAGAAAAAAAAAACGCCCATCGCAAAGGCTGATCACCGACAGTGACAGACAAAAAAAAGCACATCAAACATTACACTGAACTGTACCTCTTTCCACGTAATACTCCTTCCTTCCTTAGAAAGCCAAACACTTCGTTGGCAGTCATGAAAACCTGAGGAGAGAAAGAAAATGGTAGTTATCACAAAAGCTACAACAAAAATTAACAGTAAACACAACAAAATCCTTACAAAGGATGGATTTTGCGTGTGTCATTACACTTTTTTCCCTTCAAGGGCGTGGAGGGGTAACAGCAGAACGAGTGAGTGGCCACGGCTCTGTTGCATGGAAGTCTACTTAATCATTTAGTGATCACTAAACAAGTTTTTCTCCTCTATCACTGGCGGAAAAGCTGTTTTAGTAACTACTAAATAGCAAAGTAGACTTTGATGCAGCAAAGCCCATAGGAGCAGAGCTGAGGTGCAATAGACTGTTACAAGTCCAACGGGATATTATGGCCAAAAAATGGCCTGCTTCCTGTTTCATTACTTTTAAAGATAGGGTCGGTAGGTCGGTTTTTTTTTAAATATATATATATATATATATATATATATATATATATATAATGCTGAACAATTAAGTAGTGGGGGAAAACAAGTGCAGGCTAACAATTCTTCAGTCATTATAGTAATGACTTGGCAAAGATTTGAACTTTTAGAAAAAAAAATTGAAGATGAAGAAATGGGGGAATATATCATAAATATAAGAAACCCTTCACTAGCCGCCTGAGGGAACCATCACAATCCCTCTCGAAGGCACATCTATTTGTATTGCCTGCTCCAATATATATATATATATATATATATATATATATATATATATATATACGTAAAACTGATGCAGTAGGTGATGAATTTTGGAGAAGACATCTCTGCACTCCATCCCTCGGCTCCTGCTTTCCCTCCCCCACCCCCCCTTCTTATTCATGATAAATGTTCACTGTTACTGTTCTAAGTACCGAGAAGATCACAGATTTTTAATTCAAACGGTTGACTAATGCATAAAATAGGAATGTGTGGTGTGTGTGTGTGTGTGTGTGTGTGTGTGTGTGTGTGTGTGTGTGTTGTGTGTGTGCATGGGGGGGGGGGGGGGGGGAGGGGGGGGGGAGGGCATGTTCACAAAGATTTGTCGAAACACAGATGAGAAGATGAAGATGAGAAGATAAAGATGACAAGATGAAGATGAGAAGATGATGAAGCTTTCTTTGCCTGTGTGTTGTGTGTTTCGGCCTGTGCGAGACGTTAGGTAGGGACGTTCAGCTTGGAATCATGCGCCCATGGTGATGTCACGGATGGTAAATACACGCACTTGTACACACACACACACACACACACACACACACACACACACACAACACACACACACACACACACACATCCCACAGCCACACAAACACAGCTACACACGCACACACCACACACACACACACACACACACACACACACACACACACACACACACACACACACACTCACACACACACACACACACACACACACACACACACACACACACACACACACACACACAACGAATGAGATTCGGAGAGTGACACCTGACATGTGACGTGATATTGTACGACCCATAATATTATCGGCAAACAGTGGTGTATTTATGTACGTTAGACAACATTGTCTATCAAATCCATAGTTATTATATTTGCGTGGAACACTCGGACCGAAACGACTCATCCCAACGATGTGTATGATGGAGAAAAGCTGTTTGAAGTAAACACACACGTGACGTGGAATACTATGTGAGTGATCGGTTCTAAATTGTTTGTGTTGACACGTTAAAACATGGTTCCCCCACTTTCTCTCCCCCCTGCCGCACCCACCTCTGCCATCTTTCCCTTCTTGTGCTCTGAAACTGTCTAAGTTTACGATCTTTTTAGGAACTAGTCAAAAATTGCCTGGAGTTGTTTACGCAGGAGTTAAAAAATTGCCTTGTACGACGCCTCTCGAATCTCTGTCCTGTGACGTGATGTGACTGGGTGTAGGGATTGTGTGTGTGTGTGTGTGTGTGTGTGTGTGTGTGTGTGTGTGTGTGTGTGTGTGTGTGTGTGGCGCGCGCGCGTGCGTGCGTGTGTGATACTTGTACAATCTGGCTTTGACTGTGTTTGGAGGAATCAATCTTTTACAGACGTCAATACATTATGTAGCAATGTCAAAAAATAGTTTGCAATGCTCTTTTCATCAAAGGTGGCAACATGACATTGAAACTAGCAGTAAATGTTTTTTTCTACAAATTTTATAAATCTGATTTTAAGGAGGAGAAACATATTTCTAGCTTACCAGATACTTATATTTACCTTCTCATCAAATTTAGATGTTCCAATCATAGATTACCAATGGAAGTAGATCGTCGGTTTTCTATTCCAAAAGAAGAAAGGTTATGTACTAAATGTGACGTGAGTGCAACAGGTGATGAATTTCATTTTGTCATGAAATGTTCATCATACGTTACTTTGCGCAACACACATTTGCCAAAAAGATTTCTCTCCCCACAATCTGTCTATAATCTTTGTCAAATGATGTCTTCTGCTGATAGAAAACAAATGCTTCTATTGTCAAAGTATATTAGATTACGAGTATCTCAAGTGTTGTAAATTGTTGGTCTATGTCAGCATTGACTAGCAATTTTTGTTTTATTTTGGCTTGTTTGTTTTCCTTTTCCTGTTCTTGCTTTAAACGCACCCTTCCTCCATACCCCAAAAGGGGCAACAAGAATAAATATTGTTGTGTGTGTGTGTGTTGTGTGTGTGTGTGTGTGTGTGTGTGTGTGTGTGTGTGTGTACATGTGTGTGTGTGTGTACATATACCTCTGGTGTGTGTGTGTGGTGTGTGTGTGTGTGTGTGTGTGTATGTGCGTGCGTGCGTGCGTGAGCGCGCGCGCGCGCGCGCGCGCGCGCGCGTGTGTGCAGGTGGCAAGAGCGTGACCAGTGATGAGTGTCGGGCACCGTGTTTGGATACCGGTCTCGAATTTTAACCTGCCCGAACGAAATGTTGTTATACGACTCACTTCCCGAAAACCTGTCAATCGCCGAATCTCTCTGCTTTGAATTACACATCACTCACACACACACAACCTTGTCACATACACACCCCACACCTCACACACACACACACACACACTCACCACACACACACACACACACACACACACACACACACACACACACCTTCACGCACACACACACACACACACACACACACACACACACACACACACACACACACACACACACGGGTAGGACACGTGACAGCTGCTGAACGCCCAGGCAATACCTATATAATCACTCGTACCGGCACGTGGGGCTACTGCAACCTACTGCTGTCAAAACCCAGCAGTGACACTAACAACTGACTAAACTCTGTGCACAATCACAGCAACTTCACAGCACCTACCTCCCCCTCACACCCCTACCTCCCCCTTTCTCTCGCCATCCTTCCTTTAATCTCACCCTCCCGACCCTCTCCCGCTTATCACCTCCCCCCCCCCCCCCCTGACAAGAACTAAATCGTCGTGTGCCCTCAACCCCCTCCCCCCCCCTCCTCTTCCTCCCTGGCCCCATTCCTGCTCCACCTCTCCGAAGACAAATCATCCCTGCACTGCCCGCACTGTCTTTCTGCTAGGGTGCACGTGGTCACCTGATAACAAGTGCGTCTGATAGCCTACTCGCGCGGTTTTCCTATCGTCTGTAAGCGCGCAAGTCAAAACTGATTTGTCATAAAGGGCGCGCTTTCGGGCCGACTGGGTGAAGCGCGCATTTCATTAATCGGTCGGAAGACGGGACGTCTGCGTTCCAAGAGAGCGCAATGTCAAGTTAAGAATAATCACGACACCAGGTTGAACTTACTTCTTGTTCACGGGAGGGCTAATGAGTTCACTGGTCTCTCTCTCTCTCTCTCTCTCTCTCTCTCTCATCCTCTCTCTCTCTCTCTCTCTCAAACACACACACACACACACACACACACACACACACACACACACACACACACGCACGCACGCACGCACACACACACACACACACACACACACACACACACACACACACATGAAGTAAATGAATGCTTGAATTAAACAACAATCTTACTATCCTTTACACTCACCGTTAAAGAGTGATCTATGCTTTATTTTCTCTCTCCCACGTGCGCGTATTAACACAATCATGGAGTAAAAATATGTTCATGCTTTATGGCATAAACACGCGCCCTTCTTGACAAACAAAATGCGCGGTTTTGGGCCGGCGGCATAATCGCGGGGCCTCTCTTTAAGACAGCTCCACTGATAACTCGATCGGACTCCTATTACTCCGACTCCTGTAGATCTGGTTGCAAAGTGAGGCGACTGCAGGCGGAAATCTAAACAAATCTTAAATAAGTGTTAGCAAACTGCTAAAAATAACAAAAAACAAAGAAAGAAACAAAAAAACAAAAAAACAACCCCCCCCCCAAAAAAAAAAAAAAAAAAAAAATGGACAAACAAATCACAAGACAAAACACGACGCGTTTCGACCTCTTAGGTCTTCGTCAGGCAAGATACAAAAGAATTACTGTAATTCGACTCTTCTAATGCCAATGAGGGTAAAAGCTAACGTCCTTGGAGCATGACGTAGTGAAGGACGCGTTGTTTCTACTTCAATAACGGGGATAGCGACCGTACTATTCAGACGACCGCTCGGCGGTCCTAACGACTTCCCCTTCACCCAGGCTCCTGCCTGACGACGACGTCCATCCCGGGTCCCACAGCCCGCCAGCAAACACCAACCTCGACCCAACCTGCCAACTGGTCAAGTCTTTGCCAAGATCAACGTCTCCATGCCGCTGTTTGCTGTGGGGGGAAACTTGTCCCTAAAAGCTTCTGCTGTGAGGACGTAAAGCTCGTCTTCTCCACGACTTTACTACAGCAACCAGAACAGCGTGACAAGGGTGTCGTGGATACACGTACTGCCCTGGCGAACACTGAAGGGTTTTCACGACAGGACTAGAAGGAACCAAAGTGTTGGTTTGTCTCACACACACACACACACACACACACACACACACACACACACACACACACACACACACACACTTGTTGATCATTGACATTTATTACACAGCCTACACTTTGGATTTTCAGAGTCATCCCCAGTCCTTGGAGAAGTAAACTACCTCACAAATCATATCATCGATCATTTAATAGCCTTACGTCAAACAATCCATCCAAAACCTTTAAACAATGAATGCTAACCTGAAGAAAGAAAGGAAGTCAGGTTTTTGGAGAGTCACTCAATCAGAAAACCCCCCTCCCCCCCCCCTCCCCCGATATCAGTTTGTCCCTGTCATTCGCTGTCGCAGTCAATGTAATTATCCCCCCTTATTGCTGAATGCAGCAGTCACCGTGATTATCGGTCCTGATCCTGTAGTACAGTCCAGTCCAGTCTTTGTCTTGTCATTGTTGGTCAGTTCTCGTTATCGTGGGGGTTCACTTAGCCAAATCTCCGGTAAACCCGTGTTAAGCCTTCGTCATGAAGTAGGGCGGGAGAGGATGAAGGTGGTGATAGAAGCTGAGGAAGGAGCACGTGAGGGGTGTTCAGGGTGTGGGTGGATGGGGGTTGACAGGCTGTGTAAAAGCCTGTGCAACTGTCACTTCTTACAGGCTTGGATCGGACACTCATGGCGTCCTGAGGAGCTTTTGGCTGGCACGCACGCACACACACACACGCACGCACTCGCACGCGCACACATAGAGACATGCATGTATGCAGGCGAATACGCATGGGCACACGCAGGCACATGGTCGTGCACGCTTATGCACACAACCACACATACACACAGACACACACGCACACACATATATACAAGCACAGGGGAAACATTACCAACATGGCACCATGCAGGTGTTTGACTGGGGAAATACATCGTAAGTTAACGATGTCAACAATATCAATTTTTATAAAAGGTCAGTTAACTAATTTTCCATATCTATGCATGTCACTTCAAAACCATATCTAAGAATCATGATTATATGCCACATTCAATGAAGCACTTCAGCATGATATAGGCCTACGGACATTACAGATTATAAAGCATCAGCTTCTATGGATGACATGCATACAATAGTCATTCACACCAAGGAGAAAAGAAGAGTGACACACACGCACACGCACATGCACACACACACACACACACACACACACACACACACACACACACACACACACACACACACGAACGCACGCATGCCACACACACACACACACACACACACACACACACACACACACACACACACACACACACACACACACACACCACACACAGGGTTGTTTTTAGAAGAACTAAAAATGATGAGACAACATGTGAGTGAATGAAAACTGGGAAGTGTTCTTAAAAAATGAATTGAAAAAAAAAAACTGTTGCAAACGCAAAAATCCCATCCCCCTTCTCGTGAAAGTGCAAAAAAGGCTGGCAAAGCACGTAAGGATACCTAAGGGAGAGAACCTTGGATACAAGAGACAGTGAGTGTGGCAGAGTAGCATTCCGTTTCACATTAAACGTCAAAACGTGTGGGGGGACAAACGTGTTTTATGTAAATAACTTCATTGCTTTACAACCAAATAAAAAGTGAAAGAAAAAAAAAAGGAAAAAAAATTCCGTGGACTCCGAATAGAATTTTAAACTAAGAGTTACTCCAAATTTAAGTTTTAACTTCGGTAGTGTACTGAACACAAGAAAGTGAACTCCAATGAACCGAGATCAGGGAAAAGTAACAAATTTACAGTTTGAAAATGGAAAAGTTGTGCGATCGTAGAGGAAAAATCAAAGCTGGTTCATTTTGTGTTTTGGTATCCTGAGTAATCTGGACTACGTAAGCAGTAAATACTTCCAAATCATCAGTTTGGACAACATTCCTTCTTAAGATTGATGGAGCCACTGAGCTGCATAGGACTATATAACCATCTAGAAATTTTCTAGGTTTCAGCATTTTCATCACTACATGAATTTCCTTGTTTATGTAACAGAATCACACACACACACCACACACACACACACACACACACACACACACACACACACACACACACACACACACACACACGCACACACACAAGACAGACACCTCTTTGACATTTGATGTGAAAGGGGATGCAAGTCCAGAACGCTGACTTCTCTTGTATTCAAGCAAACATAAAAGGAAAGTTACTATGCCACTAAAACTTGTTTTGTGACAGGATAACTTTCGTTTACAGTTTGTTTCCAGATCCGTCTGCCGTCACATCACAGTAAAACAACTTGTATTCAAAGTGCTTTCCCTTGGGTTCTCGTTACGGCTCCGCCAAGCCTTTCCCCACTTTCGGGAGAGGGGTGGCGGGGTGGTGGGGGTGGTGGTGGGTGGTGGTGGCGGTGGAGATTTTTTGTGTTAGCAACAATTTCCTTCCTTTTTCACCATGTCATTTCAAAGAACATTTCCCACTCTTTAATGAGTCACATGTCTCGTTTGTTTGGGTTGTTCTTTGTGTCGATCTCTGCGTCTCTGTCTGTCTGTCACTTTCAAGCTCTGTGTGTGTGTGTGTGTGTGTGTGTGTGTGTGTGTGTGTGTGTGTGTGTGTGTGTGTGTTTGTGTGTGTGTCAAAATGAAAACCTAGTCCTCACCCCTCCCTCCCTCTACTTGGTGTCTATGACTATCAAGTGAATGTCAAGGGTGAAATCTTATTCTTTCTAATCTATAATGTGCCTGAATATCCTGTTGAATTGCTTCATAGCATGTGTGTGTGTGTGTGTGTGTGTGTGTGTGTGTGTGTGTGTGTGTGTGTGTGTGTGTGTGTGTGTGTGTCTGTGTGTCTGTGTGTGTCTG
>JAMYXO010000143.1:42500-72388 GCA_033310375.1 Conus canariensis
TGATGGCGGCCTGAAGTTTTCCGGAGAAGCCAGAGTAGGCGTTGTCCCCGGCAGCACGTGACAACAGTCTGGACCTGTTGTCAGGACCACCGTCAGCAGCCTGGGATGCTGGAAGACAGACGGTGACAGGAACGTTAGGATGGAGGGGGAATGGAGGCAGGCGTTTCTCCTTGCAGAATGTCCACTTGCCAAACTCGACGATTGGAATAATAAGATGGAGATTCTGATCAGATGTCCTCTCTCCGAGATATGAACGATGGTTAAAAGCTTCCTATTTGCGCTATGTCATCTTGTATTAACCGTGATGTTGTGCCAATATGTGTGTGTATTGTGTGTGTGTGTGTGTGTAGTGTGTGTGTGTGTGTGTGGTGTGTGTGTTGTGTGTGTGTGTGTGTGTGTGTGTGTGCTTGCGTGCGTGCATGATGTGTGTATGTGTGTGTGTGAGCGCGCGCGCGCGCACGCGTATGTGGTGTGTGTGTGTGTGTGTGTGTGTGTGTGTGTGTGTGTGTGTGTGTGTGTGTGTGTGTGTGCGTGCGCGTGTGTGTGCGTGTTGAGGAAGAGGGTGGAAGGAAGGGTTAAAGAGTGAGGGACGATTTTTTACAGTCTGGAGACGAGTAGGACATTGCTTACTAGTTGCTGCTACTTCCATCTCCACAGCGAATCAAAGTTTCATTTTCAGGGACGGAGAGCCCCGCTACGTGCACTACAGTGCTGTGAAAAGATTCTGTCTGTTAAGCCTTCCACCACGGCACGGGTGTGGCTGTGTCCAGAGGGGCCGGTGTGAGCAAGAGGGGAGTAATGACACTGACCGGGAACGGAAGAGAAGCAGTAGGGGAGTAATGACACTGACAGGGAACGGAAAGAGACAGCAGTAGGGAGTAATGACACTGACAGGGAACGGAAGAGACAGCAGTAGGGGAGTAATGACACTGACAGGGAACGGAAGAGACAGCAGTAGGGGAGTAATGACACTGACAGGGAACGGAAGAGACAGCAGTAGGGGAGTAATGACACTGACAGGGAACGGAAGAGACAGCAGTAGGGGAGTAATGACACTGACAGGGAACGGAAGAGACAGCAGTAGGGGAGTAATGAATGACAGGAACGAAGAGACAGCAGTAGGGGAGTAATGACACTGACAGGGAACGGAAGAGACAGCAGTAGGGGAGTAATGACACTGACAGGGAACGGAAGAGACAGCAGTAGGGGAGTAATGACACTGACAGGGAACGGAAGAGACAGCAGTAGGGGAGTAATGACATGACAGGGAACGGAAGAGACAGCAGTAGGGGAGTAATGACACTGACAGGGAACGGAAGAGACAGCAGTAGGGAGTAATGACACTGACAGGGAACGGAAGAGACAGCAGTAGGGGAGTAATGACACTGACAGGGAACGGAAAGAGACAGCAGTAGGGGAGTAATGACACTGACAGGGAACGGAAGAGACAGCAGTAGGGGAGTAATGACACTGACAGGGAACGGAAGAGACAGCAGTAGGGGAGTAATGACACTGACAGGGAACGGAAGAGACAGCAGTAGGGGAGTAATGACACTGACAGGGAACGGAAGAAGAGACAGCAGTAGGGGAGTAATGACACTGACAGGGAACGGAAGGAGACAGCAGTAGGGGAGTAATGACACTGACAGGGAACGGAAGAGACAGCAGTAGGGGAGTAATGACACTGACAGGGAACGGAAGAGAGACAGCAGTAGGGGAGTAATGACACTGACAGGGAACGGAAGAAAACAGCAGTAGGGAGTAATGACACTGACAGGGAACGGAAGAGAGACAGCAGTAGGGGAGTAATGACACTGACAGGGAACGGAAGAGAGACAGCAGTAGGGGAGTAATGACACTGACAGGGAACGGAAAAGAGACAGCAGTAGGGGAGTAATGACACTGACAGGACGGAAGAGACAGCAGTAGGGAGTAATGACACTGACAGACGGAAGAAGAGACAGCAGTAGGGAGTAATGACACTGACAGGGAACGGAAGAGAGACAGCAGTAGGGAGTAATGACACTGACAGGGAACGGAAGAGACAGCAGTAGGGAGTAATGACACTGACAGGGAACGGAAAAGAGACAGCAGTAGGGGAGTAATGACACTGACAGGAACGGAAGAAGAGACAGCAGTAGGGGAGTAATGACACTGACAGGGAACGGAAGAAGAGACAGCAGTAGGGGAGTAATGACACTGACAGGGAACGGAAGAAGAGACAGCAGTAGGGGAGTAATGACACTGACAGGGAACGAAGAAGAGAGACAGCAGTAGGGAGTAATGACACTGACAGGGAACGGAAGAGAGACAGCAGTAGGGGAGTAATGACACTGACAGGAACGGAAGAGAGACAGCAGTAGGGGAGTAATGACACTGACAGGGAACGAGAAGACAGCAGTAGGGGTAATGACACTGACGGGACGAAGAGACAGCAGTAGGGAGTAATGACACTGACAGGAACGGAAGAGACAGCAGTAGGGGAGTAATGACACTGACAGGGAACGGAAGAATGAAGGACAGCAGTAGGGGAGTAATGACACTGACAGGGAACGGAAGAAGAGACAGCAGTAGGGGTAATGACACTGACAGGGAACGGAAGAAGAGACAGCAGTAGGGAGTAAGACACTGACAGGACGGAAGAAGAGACAGCAGTAGGGAGTAATGACACTGACAGGAACGGAAGAGAGACAGCAGTAGGGAGTAATGACACTGACAGGGAACGGAAGAAGAGACAGCAGTAGGGAGTAATGACACTGACAGGAACGGAAGAGAGACAGCAGTAGGGGAGTAATGACACTGACAGGGAACGGAAGAAGAGACAGCAGTAGGGGAGTAATGACACTGACATGGGAACGAGGAGACAGCAGTAGGGGAGTAATGACACTGACAGGGAACGGAAGAAGGACAGCAGTAGGGAGTAATGACACTGACAGGGACGGAAGAGGACAGCAGTAGGGGAGTAATGACACTGACAGGAACGGAAGAGAGACAGCAGTAGGGGAGTAATGACACTGACAGGGAACGGAAGAGAGACAGCAGTAGGGAGTAATGACACTGACAGGAACGGAAGAGAGACAGCAGTAGGGAGTAATGACACTGACAGGGAAACGGAAGAGACAGCAGTAGGGGAGTAATGACACTGACAGGGAACGGAAGAGAGACAGCAGTAGGGGAGTAATGACACTGACAGGACGGAAGAGACAGCAGTAGTGGGAGTAATGACACTGACAGGACGGAAGAAGAGACAGCAGTAGGGAGTAATGACACTGACATGGACGGAAGAAGGTAGGGAGTAATGACACTGACAGACGAAGAGACAGCAGTAGGGGAGTAATGACACTGACAGGGAACGGAAGAGGAGACAGCAGTAGGGGAGTAATGACACTGACAGGGAACGGAAGAAGAGACAGCAGTATGGGAGTAATGACACTGACATGGATCGGAAGAGGAGACAGCAGTAGGGAGTAATGACACTGACAGGAACGGAAGAGAGACAGCAGTAGGGAGTAATGACACTGACATGGATCGGAGACAAGAGGGAGAGACAGACAGCAGAGAGTTAGGGAGTAATGACACTGACAGGACGGAAGAGGAGACAGCAGTAGGGGAGTAATGACACTGACAGGAACGGAAGAAGAGACAGCAGTAGGGGAGTAATGACACTGACAGGGAACGGAAGAAGAGACAGCAGTAGGGGAGTAATGACACTGACATGGACGGAAAGGAGACAGCAGTAGGGGAGTAATGACACTGACAGGATCGGAAGAGAGACAGCAGTAGGGAGTAATGACACTGACAGGACGGAAGAGGAGACACAGCTGTTGGTGTGTATGGTACAACTCGACAGGGAAAAAAAACTCGAATGAGAGGTAACACTGACAGGGAATCACAAGAGCTATGGAACTGAAAAGGACAGAAACACCATACAACATACGACTGACCAGAGGAAAGATACAACGACACTCAGCACATGGACAAACACTAAAGAGGAAAGCGACAGCTAGCACTATTATACCACTCAGGGAAAGAAACCCAGACATGCATTAGGAGTAAAGACAACTTGACTGCGACGAACACCACAGCATATGGAAAAATAACACCAAGGACAGAGCAAAAGCAGTATTTGATAAACACGACAGGAGGTGAAGATAGAGACACAGTAAGAGTAATGACACTCAGGATTGATGAAGGTCTTTCACAGTAGGGGCTCCCTTCGTAGTCAGAAACGGCCTCAAACCATGTACACTGACATGGAATCGGAAGAGAGACAGCAGTATGGGAGTAATGACACTGACAGGATCGGAGAGGAGACAGCAGTAGGGAGTAATGACACTGACAGGGAACGGAAGAGAGACAGCAGTGGGGAGTAATGACACTGACATGGATCGGAAAGAGACAGCAGTAGGGAGTAATGACACTGACATGGAACGGAAGAAGAGACAGCAGTATGGGAGTAATGGCACTGACAGGGAACGGAAGAAGAGACAGCAGTAGGGGAGTAATGACACTGACATGGATCGGAAGAGGAGACAGCAGTAGGGGAGTAATGACACTGACATGGATCGGAAGAGGAGACAGCAGTATGGGAGTAATGACACTGACATGGATCGGAAGAGGAGACAGCAGCGCTGTTTTCCTTTGTTCTGCTTCTTCGTCCGCTGTTTGGTTCACACAACATCAGAAGTTGGGAAAAAAACTTCGAATTGAAAGATCGTGTTCACACCTGACAAACAGCAGGTTTAATTTCTCACATAGATGTCCTTTGATGGAAACTTGAAAAAGGTACAGTAAACACAATACAACAACATCGATGCCAACCAGAAGATGACAAGATAACAACGACAACATCAGCCACAATGCCACCAGCACAATAAAACGTCAGTGAAAGTCGGACATGTCTAGCCACTATTATACCCACTCCAGCCAGCACAAGATACCCACCCTCTTAGACATGAGTCATATACGGTTTCTCGTATCGGACACAGATACCATTGATTTTTCCTCTGCGTCTGACACACTCCCACAGTCTTCATTACTTGAAAAAATAACCACCCAAGGAGTCAGCAGCAACAGCAGTAATTTGCATCTTTCCCAACACGCCACATAGGATGGTGATTATGTTTTATTAATGGTCAGACATTCCAGTAACAACCGTCGACTGGCGTACTTCAGGATTTGATGCTAAGGTCTTTCCTTTACCACGTTCAGGGCCTCCCTTCCGTAGTCAGCAAATCGGCCTCATACAACCATTGTTACGATGAGTTTTTAGTCTAGAACCTGTTTGTAAATGGATGTTTGAAAGGGATATTTGAAAAGCAGCTGTTATATTGTTGAAACGGTAGCTCAGAACCGCCGCTGAATGTCTCTCCCTCTCCCTCCCTCCCTCTCTCCCTCTCTTTCTCTCCTCTTTTGTCTTGTTTTGCTCTTTGTCGGGATTCGTTTTGTATATCATACTGATACGCCAAAGAAACGCAAAAATGTTTAAGTGGCCTCGCACTCACACAGGCGAGCTTGAAGGCTCCAATTTGGTGTGGTCAGTCTGTTCCCAATCTCTGCAATGTAAACGAATGAGAAAAGCACAAAGACAAGTCAGCATGTGGCTTGCATATGACAGACGCTCATGATGAAATAGGACTCATGAGCAAGTGATGCACACAAACTTGTGTGATGTGTGCATTGTGCTCAGGGTCCAGCCCTCTCACTCGCCCCATGAAGAAAACGATATGCCCGCGTCTGTTATTTGCTTCTACAGTCATGCCACGTTGGGCAGGTCAGAGGAGAGAGAAAATCATGTCTGGAAGACTTACAGCTGAGTAGTCAGCGAGGGAGGCGGCAAACGTCTTCCACTGCCACACCCGGCCTGTCTACTATCTGCCAGACCATTTGAAATCATTAGAGAGCGTCGCAGACGGTGCCAGGCCTGGTGTGACCTCTGACTGCCAACATGGGCGAATCATCCGGTCCCGCTGACAACAGTCTGCCTCAGAAACAGTTAGCAAGACACTTGGGATTCACTGTAGACCTGTCAGCAGGGGCACTACGTGACCCTGGTCGTTGACCTGGTAGGCAGGAGGGTCACGGAGGGTCACAGACTGTCTTCTCTCCACGACCAGGACTGTGTGCAGTGGGCGTAGCAGAGACTGCAGCGGCGTCATCAGCAGTGCAGGACACTTCTCTTCACCAACGAAGGCAAAGTCTGTCAGCGTTGCAGGTGGCAGGCAGGGCGTATGGAGACGTAGCAGCTTGCGTGACGTTGATAGCAGTGTGGTGGAAATGGATCCCCAGGGACGATCCAACATCATGGTGTGGCTCGTTATCGATCTTCAGGGGAAGCTTGACGTTGTGATCTGTCATGATCTGAGCGTGGGTCATGGATGAGCCATCACTTCTCAAGTCTACATCAACAAGGTCCTTCGCCCCTCCCCCTCCCCGCAACCCCCCTCCCCCTTTTTTTTACCTCGACATTCCTCGCCATATTCTGCGGCCTGACAACAGCAGACCACACACTGCCGGGTAACCAGGGACCTCCTGCAGCAGAACGGCATCCACACTGTGCCCAGGCCAACTACAGTCACGACCTGAACGACATGGAGAAGATTGAGGTCAAGAGGAAGATCCACAGACATAGCACTGGCCCAGGCCGCAGACACCCAACTGGCTGTAGCGGTGCAGGGGGAATGGGAGAACGTCCTCATGGCCTTCCTCTACCAGCTCATCCTCTTCATGGGCAGGAGGGGGCTTCAGTTGTGCGTGCACAAGATGACCACACCAGTGACTGACATGAACCAGCATTCCTCAGCTGATACTGGGTTGTGATGACTGATGCTGCTTGCTTCTCTCTCTCTCTCTCTCTCTCTTCTCTCTCTCTCTCTCTATCTCTCTCTCTCTCTCTCTCTCTCTCTCTCTGGTTGCACTTTAATACCAACAAGTTCATTTTAAAGTTACCTCTTGTTTGTTACATTGTCGGGTTAGGTATTTAATATTATATTGGCGATCTTTGTGTGATTATCACACACACACACACACACACACACACACACACACACACACACACACACACACACACGCACGCACGCACACACACACGCATGTATCTAACCACACACACTCTCTCTCTCTCTCTCTCCTAATATCAAATAATTTTGTGAAAAGACATAAAATGAAACTACTACTACTACTACCACTACTACCACTACTACTACTACTACTACGTTCATTTAATATTGGGAGTTTTTCTTAAGCATTTTTTGTTTGTTTTATCCCAATAGAAAATTTGCATTTTGTACTGATGACCACATCTCCGAATTTTTGCATTTCTTTTGCGTGTCAGTATAAATGTGACATTAGCTCGAGTATAAGCCCGATCCCAATTTTCATTTCTGCTCCCTCACTCGTCCTCACAGCTGCTACGAGTTTTTCAGCCGTCATCTCAGCACAGATTTGATACAGGTAAGGCAAGTGTCCGTCTTTTTTTCAGATTGTGTTGTATTGAGCTGAAATGTTTTACACTGTAGTATATCACTCACTGTATCATCATGACAGATTTTGTGTTGTTGAATTCCGGCCACTCACCTGGTGTAAACCACGTCGTCGTATTGGAGGTCCACTCATACCCCACTTTTTCCTGTTGGATGTGTGTGTGGGGTGTGTGTGTGTGTGTGTGTGTGTGTGTGTGTGTGTGTGTGTGTGTGTGTGTGACCAACCAAAGTGGACTTCTGTAAACTGTTCTTGACAAGAACAACTTGCATGTTACTATGGTTCTTTTCTGCGCGGAGTGTGCGAGGAAGATTTCGGTCCATTGTTTCACCCTAGAAACTAATGAGAAGAAGATTGGAGGATGTGAGGTATGCGTGTTCCTGAAGCTTTATCCTTTCTGTATTCACTGGTGGCTGTGTGAATGGATGTTATCCAAGTATGGCTACACTCCGGCTTAATGCCGACATCCACCTAGGGATAACTGTCTCTGCAGAGTGGAGGGAGAACACCACCCGGCACGACACTAACATCACCAGAATTGACAGCTGAGCTGTGCGGCCTGCACCTTGTTGGCCATGGTAGCATACTTCGATGTATTTCTTTCTTTATTTTCTTAAAAAAATCGTTCGTCTGAATTGTATGAACGTGTGTATCTTAAGTGGATGTACTTGATGAGTAGACATCGCATCGCGTGACGATTTAATACTGCGAACATAATACTACCTGTCACTACATCATGGGTGCCACTTCACGCTTACTGCTGAAAGTTTATGAGATTTTTGTTTTGAAGTTGTTGGCACTTTATCCATTCTCTGCATGCAGCTTTCCCTCCATTTCGTGAATAGCGTCCGTGTCGTTGCATTGTTTGGAAAATTTGGGGGGAAAAAACCTAGTGCATTTCATGCGTTCGGGCGTTGTCGCTGTCATTTTTATTTCACAAAAGCCATGTGTGCAAATCATTTTTTCAATTGTTATGAAAGTTTGGTGGAGACAAGTACTTCACCACATATGTCACTTCGATCGCCACTTTGGGAGGTGCGTTGCTGTGAATTAGTCCTTCGCGGGCGAAGATGACCACGACTTCTGCTGTCACTGGGTGGTGGTGGGTGTACGAAGATGGCTGATCAGGCCGACCCTCGCACTGAATAGTCTGTTCCAGAGTGGACAGGGCAGACTTGGAGCTAAGCCAGGCTGAAAGGTGTTGCAGAGTGGACAGGGCAGACTTGGAGCTAAGCCAGGCTGAAAGGTGTTGCAGAGTGGACAGGGCAGACTTGGAGCTAAGCCAGGCTGAAAGGTGGCGCTTGCTCTGTTTTTACCGAAACTGACGTTTTTTGCCCCTTGCGCCTCCGCTCGTCTCGTTTTGGTTGATGTAGAGCCAGCGTTTACACACACACTGTGTGCCCACGGCAGGTCAGCAGGTGCTACGCACACAATTTTTTTTAGACTACGTCGTTGTGTTAGATCCAGTGTCTTCCACGGAATCATAGCTGTGCAGCTAATCAATTAAAGACTAATAATTCTCATTCGGATAAGGTTCATCCTCAGACGGTTCACTTGTGACCTAAATGGGAGACTGAAGACATGGTTATCACGGCGGATGCGCGAAATCGTGTTGACGTGATGCTGTCACAGAATCTTCCCTGTGTGAACACTGTTAACAACCACGGCATTTATGTTTAAGATGAGTTGTCATGACAGATTTTTCGGTGTGAAATTTGGACTCTTCCTTGTGTGGAGAGCACGTCTCGCTGATACAGTGCCACTCACTTCTTACTGTCTGTTTGTTTTTATTTGTCACCGATCTGATCAGGTGGAAATCCTACAGAGAACTATAAAATCTTCGTTCTAGCTCACCCGCCCTCAACCAGTTTCGGGCGGTTGCCCTAGAACGAAGATTTTATAGTTCTCTGCTAAGTAAGACTTAAAAAAAACATTTACAAACATACATAATGTGTAGGATTATCTGTTTTTAACACTAATTTAGAAAACTTTTGAGACTTAAGTTTTTCTTGATCAATAAACATCATTCTCACGCATACATTCATCAAATGTAAAATAAATTTCTGCAAAACTCTTTACATCTGGCCGCATTACTGATCACCTCTGGATCTCACTTGAGACCCTATGGCGCCCTAGGGCCCCAAGCCAGACCCAGAGGGTCACATATAACACGGCCAGATGTGAAGGGTTTTGAGAATATGCCTCCAACAGTTGTATACTTTTATACTTTTATACTTGTTTGACTGCTTTCTATTTGTCTAATTTGGGCAATCCCTCACCCCCTTTTTAGTGACTCTTCCAGATTTGGGTTTACGGGCGTTTATAGCCGCGCCAGTGACCCAGACAACACAACACATGTGGTTTACAGGCGTTTATAGCCGCGCCAGTGACCCAGACAAACGAAACACAAAATGGGAAGAGTCACTAGAGGGCAGGGAAGAGGGCAAATTTAGACTTTTGCAATACCATGACAACCAAGTATTTAAAACTACTGCAGGCATATCCCCAATGTTGTTATCTTCAAGATTTATATATATACTGTACACAAACAAACGCTTACAATTACATGGTGTCTACTTGCCTAGAGTAAAGTTGTTTTTATTTGTTAAAACAACACCAAAAGCTAATTAACAAAGTGCATCTTACCTTACTTTTTAGTTACTACATTTTAATAAAATTTATTTTAAATACTTTATTAGATTGAATATAAAAATGCTGCTTTTAATACATAAAATTGGGAAAAGATTATTTTGGGGTGGGGAATTTAGCCGCCTAAATTTATACAATGCCACGTGATGGCTAACGCCTGCACTAAACGACGCCGGTGGGGAATTTAGCCGTCTAAATTTATACAATGCTGCGTGGCGGCCTGCAGTAAACGACGCCCCAACTCCGTTATGTGTAACTTGACACGAACCCGGAAACAGTGCGACGCTTTGACTCGGCAATTATGCAGTTGAGTAAGCCGTGGCCAGACATGTCTGACCTAGATACTACATAAAGGCAGCAAACCCTTCAGAAGTGAAGAGGAGTTGTCTCCCCGGAAAAGAATGTAACAATTAATTGTGTTTTATGAAAAAATCGTCATTAAGTCGTTCTAGGTTCTTATTCAAGTCGGCATCACGTTCTTATTCAAGTTCTTATTTAAGTTTTTAACAAGTTTTTATTTAAGTTCTTATTTAAGTTCTTAACAAGTCAACATCAAGTTCTTAACAAGTCATCATTAAGTTCTTAACAAGTTCTTATTCAAGTACTTATTCAAGTACTTATTCAAGTTCTTAACAAGTCGTTATTAAGTCGTCATTAAGTTCTTATTAAGTCGTCATCAAGTTCTTATTAAGTTCTTATTTAAGTTTTCATCAAGTCGTCATGAAGTCGTTATCAAGTTCTTATTCAAGTCACTTATAATTATTTATTAAGTTCTTGAAATATTACTGCATATCAAATGTATCAAAATGAGATTTTGTTGTTGGCAGTTCTGGTATTCTTTTTTGTTCAGATTTTGTATTTAGTGGCTGTGATTTTTTGGGCTGCTTTGGTTTTTGCTGTCTTTCTTTATATGTTTTATAAACGTAATAACCACCCCCACCAACAGCAATGACGCCAAAAATGCCAACTCTTTTAATCCAAATAATCCATGACGACTTTGGTGTTGTAGGTCTTGAATCATCTTGTGTATTTACAGCTGGCATTGAAACAACTGTTGGCGTTGGCGGTGTTATGTTTTCATTATGAGTTATATTCTGTGATTGCAACATTAATTTTTTTTGTTTGTTCCACTCTGCTAATTTTTTTCCTGCTGCAACGCGCCCAGGGTGAGGAGGCTTTTTACTGGTCACTTTCTCCACCTGATTCAATGTTTTCTGATTCTGCTGATTTTCTGGCTCGGTCATTTTGAAGGGAAACAAAATCTATATGATTAAAAGTAATTAATCCCATGATTAATGGCGATAACAATGTTCCAAATCTGTAATATAGATCACATCCTAGAGACTCTAATGACTTTGTTAAAACTGGATCCTGCGTTAAATCATACATAAAATCTTGTTCAGAATCAATGGGCGCAAATCTACTAACTAGTTTAGTGTACAAACTAAGAACAGTTTGTCCGACACTTTTGACCATTCTTGACCCCAGTTGCGCTTCATACCTGTTGTGATACTTTACAATGTCTTGTGGAGACATCTGTTGTATCTGTTCTATGCTGAATTCATTTCCGAGGTACTGTTTTGTTTTTCCACACGCCGCCAAAGAATACAGCCTTTCCTTTTGGCGCATAATAGCTTGGTCATCAACTTGATCATTTGTAATCATAAGTTCAGGAAGTAAATCATCGCAGTTCATGTTTTATTAATAATAAATATTATTTTATTTTTAAAAAATGAGCACCGAAAAAACTGTTGCCAACCTCGTATACCATTCTGCTGTTATTGGAGGTCTAAGTGTAGGATACACAATGCTTGGTAAAAGCTTGTTAAGAATAAAACCAGCAGATCTTGGCAAGCTAGATTTTGAAGACTCAGCAAAGTTGATTGCTGTCATTACAGCTTCGTTTGCTACGAAAGATTTTCTAGTTAAGCAAGGAATAATTCCAGAAAATATAAATATGTAAAAAAAATACATTTATAAAAATGGCTTCACTCGTAATGATGATAGGCGGCGCAGTGGTCAACGCGCTTGCTTTCAGCGGAAGTAATTATGCGTTTAGTAAACTACAAAATAACGATGAGAGAAAAAGACATAACAGAGCTATGGAGCAACTAGCCGCTGCACAAGACACCTATGAAAAGCAAAGAATGGAGCAGTTAGATTTTATTAACGACAGACTTAAACAACAGGGACATGCAGCTTACACATTTAAAGATGTTGACCAGGCAATAAAAGAATATTATTTAGTGACAGGCCAACAAGTTGAAACATTGCGTCCACCAAAATTTAGCGATTACTATCAACCATCAGAAAAACAAAAGATGCAAGAAATATTGTTTATTGTCTTTGGCATGACCGCTGTGTATTTTGTTGCACAAAGTATTGGCTGAATAAAAAATGAACAAAATCTATTATTCTCCAAAAGGATACTGGAAGGGAATAACGGCAATTAAAAAGCTTAGCCAAGCAGCGGGTGTCAGTGAACAAACAGCAAAAGAATGGTTATCTAAACAAGCGATTTGGCAAATTTATCTACCAGCGCCTAAACGAATACAGAGACCACACTTTGTGAATATAACTCCAAACGACACCCATCAAATGGATCTTTTATATTTACCCCATGATACGATTAGACGAAAAAGATTTAAGTACGCACTTACAGTCATTGACATAGCTTCAAGATACAAAGATGCTGAACCATTAACACAAAAGAGTGCTTCTGCTGTTGCTGTCGCTATACAACTGATATATCAACGAGGCCCTTTAACTTATCCTCGCATGATTCAAGTTGATGACGGAAAAGAATTTAAAGGTCAAGTGAATCAATTATTGTTAAAACATAGAGTTACCATTAAAAGAGGCATTCCGGGTGTTCATAGATCACAGGCTTTGGTTGAAAACTTTAACAAACAGTTATCTGAAAGACTTTTTTCCTACCAGTATCACAGAGAGCTGATTGACAATTCTCGCAACACAGAATGGGTTAGAAGACTGCCCTCAGTTCTACGTGCAATGAATAATGAAGAATTTAAAGGTCTAAAACCAGTACAAGCAATCAGAAAACAAACAATAAATGTTGTTGAAGGAGACGCCAGTTCATCAAGCAAACTATTACCATTTGGTTTAAAAGTGAGATACCTTTATTCACCGGGAGAAGCGGAAGGGGACACTTGCATCAGGGCAACAGATCCAGTTTGGAGTGTTGATTCATATGAGATAAAAAAAATTGTGAAAATGAATCCGCCCGTGTATTATTTACGAGAAACTGACACAACAAAACGACCAGCCCCTCAAAGATCTTTTGTGAAAGAAGAACTGCAAATAATCCCGCCAGACACAGTTCCGCTTAATTAATTTACGTAAATATATTTGAGTTTAAAATGGAAGCTCAAAAAAAAAATTCAAAATTAATACGTCAATTATCTGCTTATAATATTATTATCAAAAAAATATTTAAAGACATTGACAATCTTATGCCAGACAATCGCTTACTACCCCAATCCCTAGATTCTGATATTTTGATATGGAAAAATCAAAATCTTGAAATGATAAAAAAAATTGAAGCACATTTAGCAGTAATGAATGAGAATAATAATGATTTGGCTATACTGGATAATGATATAGTTGAGCTTCTGATAACACTTGACCAAACAGAAACTCCATGAAGATTATACTATTCTCCAGTGCCCAATTGCATATGAAAACTCTGGATTAACAAACACACGTTTTGTGTTTGTTCTATCTAATGACTTCTTTGTTACAACTGTTGTGTTAATCTCATGCAGATTAGATCGCAGCTTGTAATTGTCATGATGAAAAGTCTTATTGCCAAACAATGCTTCTTTGTAGTTGTCATGGGTTATGCTTGACTGCACAACACTACGAGATATTCCCTTTGCTTTTTTAACAACTTTTTTTTGGCTTGAAAGACTGTACATTTTCGACCTCAAACCAACAAACTCCTTGATCACACCTCCAGATAATTCATCCTTCATCTTACCTAAAACCTTTTTATTAATATCTGAATGCAAAGGCGAATCTTTAGGGTAATCAGATGTGTCGTACCATCCAGCATGCTCTTTTGCTACTTCTAATTCCATGTCTTTATAGATATCTTCAGTAGGGATGTCGATTACAAAGGAATCTGTATCTGTGTAAAGTACTTTGGACTCAGGATACAAGGGCTTAAAGTAGTCGTAAAGAAATTCTAACATCAAAAGCTTCGACAGCTCTAAAACAGTAAACCCAATAAAAACGGGCTTATCCAATTTGACTTTCTTTTTTTTCATCATTATGCCAAAAAGCTGATCATGAAATCTTCTGAAGTCCTGATAATTAGGTTTTGAAGTCAACTTAATTGCAACGTTTTCTCTGGTGACCAATCTAACATCTTTACGCTTGTGCGGATTTTCCATAGTCTTTCCAAAACAGCTGTTGTTCATCAACTTGAAAAAGTCTTTTTCTGAAGCATCTGCGGATTTAGTTCTGAGATCAGTGTTCTTCATGATGTATGGTTTCATGAACTGTTCTTGATCAAAAGCAATTATACGATGAACAGCTGTCAACTTTAAACCATGTCTTAAATAAAATTGAAGAAGTCTGTAATGACAGACATAATTTTTTTTGTCACGAAGATTAGGCACAAGTTTAGGCGGTTCTGTCATTGACACTTTTAGGGTTTCTGCCGCTAATGGATAGTCATTATGGTAATCATGAAGTTCATGGGGGTATTCTAAATCAACTTCTAGAATGAGACCTCTTTTACGATCAGCTTCTAGACTCTGAAGCCATTTTAAAAACTTTTGAGTGTCTTTGAGTCCTGTGTACATTTTAAAGTTACGTAACGGTAGTGATTGCGCCATTGCCCATCCATACAGATTGTTTGCATCTAAATACATGAGATAGTTAGACCTTTTACTTGGATCATAGTCGTCCAAGTATTTGTTGTTTGCTTTACAGTAATGGTGCGACGCCATACTGATTCCCCCACGCAATCCGTTTTCAATCATCTGAAGCATTGGCAGGTCAGACAATAAATCAATTTGTACTCCAGTAAATTTTAAGAAAGCGTCCCAGCTCATCCCAGGCGCAGAAATATAATGCGCAGGATCCAGGCTGTAATGTTTCATGCAGGTCTTTCTGTAATTTTCAAAGACGTCCGCCAACAAACAGGTATCCGCCATTAAATAGGAATCATGATAGTCTCCCATCGTTTTACACTCTAACTTCTGCCACGCATCTTGAGCATAAGAATAATCAGAATCACTGATGTCCTTTCCTCTAAGACTAGAAAAGAACGCGCCTTTAGGTGGAAGGGCTGGGTTATCAAACCTTTCCCAACTGTTCATGTACTCATAAGGGTAAACGCCCTTTCTAACAAGAGTTGGGTCAAAATAGTGTTCTGTTATTGGGCAGGACTTTAAGGACATAGCCAGTGACTCTAATGAACCCATCATGTGTTGCATAGAGTCGTAGAAAGACATGTTATTTAAAGTGAAACACATGTACTTTTCTGATGACTGCGCAATGCATGACACCCTGAAGTCGCTGGTTACTGCTTGCATTATAAGGTGAGAGTCGTAACCTCGCAAGTTGTGAAAGAATATAGGAAGTCTCCAAGTCCTAGGATCAAACTTTAGTTGAAGATTGCATTTGTTATGTGCTGCTCCTCTAAACTTTCCACTAATGTGATCATGGTCTCTTACTGTTGGATTCTCTGCGGTGGCAACCAAGGCCGCCCCACAAATCCAACAGTGAGTGGCTGAGTCATACTGTTGTTGGTCTTCAGGCGTCATTATGATTTCAGATAAGTTTAGATTATTAGAACAGGCATTACGCACTTGCTGCATGCGTTTTAAGAAGTATTTTGCAGCATTTGGTCCTCTGTATAATTCTGGCTTTGAATGGGCGCCATCCGACCTAACAATGATGAAGGCAAATGAGCAAATCTGATGATTACTCATTAAGACTGTTTTAGGAAGTTTCTGTGGGGTTGGTCCTTCATAAGGAACAATGAGTGATTCGAAGTCTGCGTAAACAACATATGGACTAGTTTGCAACCGTTTCCAGTTCTTAAAACTAACTTTACTGCCTTCTCCGGGCGTAATTAGTTCTGTATCACAGTCAACTGGGCTAATACAATGTTTTACATGTTCGCTCGCAGCTTGAACGGACGGAATTCTTGTTAAACATTTTCTACAAAATTCTTGTTTGCTATGTTGTTTTGTAGTATGCACTAGTAATCTACTCATTGTGCGTATTAGAGTGTAGTGCAACCCATTAAGGCTTTGCATTAGGAGTAAGTCTACATGGTGTTTGGTTGGTTCGCCTATTGTTGGACTGTTCTTTGACACTCTAATTGGCAGAAGGTTGGTTTCTTCAGACCATGTGTAGACATTAACAGTTATTGGCGGATTTTGTTTTTCAAACTGATCAATTTTGTCTACAGCCATAGGAAATTCAAGGCCGTTAAAGTTAAGATCATTGGCCCACTGTAAATAGTTAGATACTCTCTCTGCATTTTTGGCAACGTGATGCAGCCTAGCAAGAACGCACCACATAAAACATTTGTCGTCTGAATTTTTTATGTTTAAAACTGCTTTCTTTGCAACTAATGTTGGAGGCAGTGGAATGTAAGCCTTGCCTACAATTGGCTCATACTTAGCCTGTCTTAACCTGATGTCTAGGACTTCACCCTCTGACCAACCAGAGCCTCTCATTTTAGCTGCTTCAGAGGCTTCATTAAACTGTGTAAGAAGTTGATCTGCCCAACCAGGTGTTAAGTCATTATAAGAAAGAATAGTCTGCTGTTTAGTTGAGACCCAGACTTCTAGATTTTCTTCGTTTATTGTTATATAGTCGATTAAAACAACTAACCTTACTTTAACTGGAGGGTTTATTGTTAGTTTACTTGGAACTTGAGAAATAGCATGTACAACGCTTGCCTGTACGTTTGTTGGATCAATAACTTCTAAAACGACCTCATTTAAAGCTTTTGACAAACGCTCTTCCTCGAGCATTGCTTCAAACAATTCATCTGAACCTTCATATATCTTATCCATGCTGAGTTTCTTTTCTAACTCAAAATATTTATTTAAATTAAAAAAAAATACTTAATCAGAATCAATATCAACGGTCTTTTTGTGCTTAGACTCATAAACTAAAGTATAAACGCCCTTTGGTGTTGTTAATGTGAGCTGTTTAGAACAGAGTTTAATGTTTCGTTTACTTTTTTTAAACATTCCTTTTTTATCTGGTCGGTGTCTGGTTGTTGAGAAAAAGTTGCCCTTGCCTTTCTTTGAAGATCAAACTTTTGTCTTTTGTAGTCCTCAAAATCAGCCTGTAGGCGACTAAATTCTTCATCCGTGATGTTTGAGTCAGCAAGTGCTTTATTTATTGTCAGTTTGAAGGAACTAAGTTTAGCTGTTATTAGTTGAACCATAGCTGTGTGCTTTTGGAGTTTAGCTTTTATTTTTTTGCTGACAGCACTTACAGCTATTGAGCATAAACCAAAAGCTAAAGACACACCACCTAGAGGTATAGCTGCCGGCGCACCTACGCCTGTTGCTAAGAGACCTACACTTGTTCCTGCTGTTAAAGCACTAACCGCCGATGCTCCAGTATTAACATATGTAACAGCATTAAAGACAGCAGAATACCTTCGTTTGGTTTTGCTGTATTTTGAAAGGTCCTGCTCTAGTTTTTGTTGCATTTGTGTTATGTTTGTTAATCTGAAAGTTTTTATGTCTACAGCAACAGAGTTCTCTTCTTTGGGCACTTTTGGATAAGTCGTAACAGACATGCTTTTTTAAAATAAAAATAATTTAGTATTGGATATCTTTCAATCTGTTATCTTGAATATTCAGCTGCGCATCATATATTAAAAACAAATGTACATTAAGTGGTTTATCACTCTCTTTTTCTTTATCAATTTGAATGTTTATTACGTCTTTAACTGTTCTCCCACTCCCATGCAACTGATTATCTTCTGTTGACCTTAGGTCAATCCATAAACCGTATTTCGTTGTTAAATATTCATCAAGTCTAACACTGTGAAGGTGTAGATCTTTAGACACAAGGTCTACTGTTGGATTTCTACACCTCCCGCCTCCAAACAATTTTCTTATTTCATCAAAATGATGATAAGGTTTAAGCCCGCTACCGTAGACTTGGTTAGGACTACCCTCAATTGAACATTGTACTTTAGTTATTTTAGGATTAATAAACTTTTCACTTTGTCTTTTGAATGGTTCTTCATCTTCACACAGCAATAAAATACCTTTAAGGGATCTTGCTTCGGCGCTAAATCTAAAGTTCCATATTGTGTCTGCCCTGCTTTTAGGATATTTAGTATGATGAATCACTCTTTCGTAATATATTGCTAATTTTGACTGATATTGTTGCTCAATCAGCCTTGCTAAGTTAGGGTTGCTAACAATGTCAAACTCTAACGAGATGTCGAAAATGCTGTACTTGGAATCAGTGTCTGTCGATCTAATGACACGTTTGTATTCATTAAAAGTTAGTTCATATGACAATCTGTCTTTTAATGCTCCTTGAAAGTATGGCGCATGCGCTTTTAACAACTCAAAATCTAAGGGTATGGAAAAGCGATTTCCATAAGCAAAACTTACAGCTTCATACTTGTTACCGTCTTTAGCATCTTCGGCGTCTATTCTGTGTTTTAGTGCTTCGTTATTTTCGATTCCTTGAAACGCAAGATCGGCCCTTTCATTATCGGTTAGCCATAGATCACAATAGATTAAAAATATGTCTGCATTGTGTAAAGAAAATATTTCTTGCCCCTCAAGTTTTATAGAAATTTTCTTAACGATTGCCCGTCCCAGATTCTGGACTACTGTCCTGTTTTCGTCTGTTGCTGATTCGAGTTCTATTTTGAAAGTAAGCCGTGCAGATCCTGGCACAATCACTTCATCTGCTCCTAGGTCTGGAAATTTAACAGTAAGAATTTGATCTGAATCAATAGTAGATGGATTATTTGGAACAATAATATTCTGTTTATTTCCCTTCACGCCAAAGGGCTCTTTCAGTCTTCTATGCGGGTCAAGAATCGAGCCATATGCTTGTGACATTTTTTTATAAAACAAAATAAAAAGTTAATTATTTAAAAACATGGCAGAAGAAGATTATGATGTTTTTGATCCTGGAGACGACATGAGTGAAATGACGCCTTTGACACATCCATTACAATCATTGCGGCGTGAATTAACAGAAAGTAAGGTCAAATCATTTTATCAAAGTTTAGGCCAAGAACCTCCCGATTTTATAGACCCTAATGATTTTGAAACAAAAGATGGCCATTTGATTTTTAAAAACGAGCAAGGACAACCTGTACAGCTTACATCTAAACCAGACCCATCAAAGTTTTTAGCAAAGACTACAATTAGACAAAGGCTCAGTGTGAGCGATCAAAATCGCCTTGGCATTGCTAAACCGCGAAGATTAGACAGTGAGGCAGTTGCTAAACTTCAAAACACACTACAGAAACTCCCAACAGAAAACCAAATTCAAAACATACCCCTTAAAGATTTAAGCCCAACAGCAGACAAAATAATAGAAACCAGTTTTTCAGAAGAAACAGTATTAAAAACTATGCACGATCCGCCGCTACCTATGAGAGAAATAACGGCCCTTGATCATGCTTTGAAAAGCATCAGAGGCGAATTAACAAACAATTTAGCAAAACTGGGTGAACTAGATGAGCATATAAAAAGAGAAAAAGAAAAACTAGTTGAGGCTGATGACCACAACTTAGGACCTGGTGTTAAAGAAAGAATAACACAAAGACTAAAAGATCTTGAACAAGAGAGATCAGCAAGACTAGAAGTGTTGTCTAATAACCGAGAACAATTACGAACTCAAGTGAGCAGAATAAGAGAAACTATCCAAAGAATTTTATATGAAGACACGACGCTAGCAGAACGAATAAGAACACTGTTTAGAGAGCAAGGTGTCACATTAGCAAGTGTTATAACAGCCTTAGGATTTGCAATAAGTACACTGGTGTTGGCTATTACAGGCGGTGGCGGTGGGGGAGCAGTGCTGCCAGGCCCGCCAACTCCGTCGTCAGATAAATCATGGATAAAAAAACAACTCGATCACCTTGCAAACTTACTAAAAAAATTAGCCAGTAAGGCAATAGATTCTTTGCCTGGTATAATAGGAGGGATCGTTAGCTGGCTTTTGTCTGCCGCAAGTAAAGTAGTTGGCTTTATGGCTGAGCACTTATGGGCATTAGTTGTCTTAATAGTTGGGTTACTCTTTAGTAAGATAAAGACCAAGTAATCCTAGGGCAGTTAATCCAATAACAAGTGCTGTCTTTTCATATTCATGGTCATCACGCGCGTCTTCAATGGCCTTTGGGCTTTGGGCCTTGGGGATTGGATGGGGTTTTGAGGGGGCTTCTTTTTTTATTGCTATTGCTGGCTTAGAATTTATGTCGTTTTTTCCGACCTTCTCTTCTTTACCAGCCACAAGGATTTCATTATTATAGTTTATTATTGTTCCTATCTGGAGTCTGAGGTCAGAAGGCAGCATGTATAAACCAGTGCCAACAGCAAAGTCTACTTTCGATCTTGCGTATTGCAAAACATTTTGGTACCTTTTAATACTTGAAGGCAAATCAATTGCAGAATTAATAGAATCCTCTAAATTTGCTAAATATTGTTTTGGGGCGTCAAAGCCAGTAGAAGGATCAATTATGTTTGATCTCGTTTGTGCTTGCGAACCTAGCAAACACCAAACATAAGTACGAATAGAGTCGTTTATTCGTTCTATTCCCGCTCTAGTTAGGCCCTTAGAAGTATCCAAAATAAATGTTGTCCATGCTGTTTTATGCTCTTGCTCTATGGACCCGAGGTGAACAGTTGTGCCTGAAGAGAAAGATGTGTAAGGAGGATTCCAATCATAGTTATACTTTCTGTGCACGCCCCAATAATAAAGGGTTCCTAAACCATGATTAAGATCCAACTTTTGTCTAAAGTCTGTCTTTGGGTCAATATTAAATTCGTTACAGATCCTTTCAAAAGCCTTGTAATCTATTCTGTTGCTGAATGGATTAAACGTTTTGTCATTTGGTAATGGCGCTTGCAGTTCAGATAAAATACGTCTGAAGGTGTAATAAAAATGAAATCTATACACTGACCTCACCAAAGGATCAGGATGATTTAAATGATCAGCATACGACACTCCACACCCAGTTGATGCACAAAACACAGCAAAGTTTAACTGGTTCTGATAAAACTGCATCGGATGACTGAACCACACTTTCGCGATGTAGTCGTTTTTGATAGGAGGGTTAAGATATCTGTTTAATGGAGTACTAACCTTTACTTGAAAGGCGTCAGACTGAGTCACAGAAATGTCAAAGGTGTCAGTTGTTATATTTTTAAGATTGTAGTGCGGCCCGACAGAATATTTTGCATTAGTATATTTGAATGCACTCATTTTTAAATTTGTTTTAAAAATGTTTGTAACAATAACAACTCAAGACAGTCCTTCGTTTTTAGAATATGCTATTGATAATAACTGCGGAACCCAAAGGGTTGCACTCCATGAAATTTTTTACAAAGTCGTATGGTTTAATATAAGTCAATCCAAGAAGAATAATGTAATTCAAAAACTTGACAGAAGAGGAGACGTAATTAGCCAGTTAACCATACCTGATGGTTATTACGGGTTTTGCTCGCTAAAAGAAGCAATGAGTAACTTCGACATTACTCTCAAACTTAACAATGCAAATCTAAAAACAATGTTGACATTCAAACATGAAGGAGAAGAAGTAGACCATTACTTTTTTGATGTAGAGCTAGCTAAAATGTTAGGCTTTAAAACCAATCAAGTCTATCATAGATTTAGAGTTGCACCAGACGAAACTACTTTTGAGGGAGAATATCCGCTCGATCTTGCATTACATTCATTACTCTATGTTCATTTGGACGAGCTGAGCACTGATGAAAACTTATATGATGGAAGGCCCTCAACTGTTTTAAGAGCTCTTCCATCAGGGAAAGCTGCATATTGCGATTATGAAATTATACAATTTCCTAATTTACAGTTTAAAAGATTAGCTTGTGGGAGGGTCGGATCGTTTAATATAAAAATCAAAGACCAAACAGGAAAAGTCGTGAAATGTGATAACCTGCACATTGTTTTAGAAATAAAATAATACGTTGTTTTAAAAAATGTCACGTGGACCAGAAGAATCAGGAGTTACATTAGCGCCTGAGAGGTGTGTAACTTTAGAATTAAAAGACCTTGCAGACGTTGAGGACTTTGAACAGAACGGTGAGATAGGCACTTTGTATGGTTTTGAGTACACTAAAGATGGTTATTATAAGCGCAAAGAGGTTAGCGACAGCAAAAGGTTTCCTAAACTAGAACAACTACGCAATGTAGAAGCAAATAATGCGGGTCAGTATGAATATAAAATAGTTCGAAAAACTGACAACAAATGGCACTTAGAACCATATTTAGAATGGGACATAAAATTTGAATTCGTAAGCCCATTTACATTTTTTGACCGTCAAAAAAGTTTCAGAAAAGCATTGAACTCTGGCCCTTTACATGTAAGTCTTATGCCAGAGGACAACAGTCGAAAAGAGATCGAAATAAAGAAGTTTGGGAGCAAACAGTACATCCTCCACAGAAGAGAATCAGTTTTGAAGGAAGCTACTACAAAAGTACAGTTCTTTCCACGCACGTTATTAGGAGACACGTTCACAATGATATTTGAAATTTCTGTCTTAAAAGATGTGGGGAGGAATGGAGCTGTGGGTGTCAGTGACAACCTTATGGAAGGAATTCTTATTAGCTGGCAAAACTTAGACGTTGACAATCTTAAAGTTACTGTTGTGGTTCGTCACGATGGTGAAAATTTTAAGGTCGTAACAACAAGCAACAAAATCAATGTTAGTCTTAATAGAAACAATCTGACAAAACTGAGTTGGATTAATCTGACACATTTAGACCTTATAAAAATGGAACAAAGCATATCACGACAGAAGGTTTATATGGACGGATGATGACATATATTTAGTTGATCCTAGCAATAAACTTAGCGAGTGCTTAGAACACTTTTTTAAACTGTTTGAGGGAACGCAGACATTATTTATTATAGATGATTGTTCGGCAGAAAAGGATATAGTCAAAAAAAGAAACACTTTATCAAAACTGGCTTTCAGTGGAAGACATGCTGGGATAAGTGTGTGGATTTTATGTCAAAATATAACTCAGTTTTAAAAGACTTTAGAGAACAGTTAAAGACTGTAGTTTTATTCCACATGAAAGACAGAGACGCATTTGATGAATGTATGCGTGAAAATGATGTTATTGAAAACGATCAAGAAAAACGAAGGATTAAGCAAAAACTTAAGTCTCAAAAGTTTTCTAAATTAGTATTAAAAACAGATAATCCTACACATTATGTATGTTTGTAAAGTGTTTACTATTAGAGAACTATAAAATAGGCATTCTGGGTAAGCCGCCGGAGCAGCAGCGAAACCGGCTTTAGCCGGTTGGAGCTGGCGGAGGTGGGTGAGCCAGAATGCCTATTTTATAGTTCTCTACTTTTGACCTAAATGGGAGACTGAAGACACGGTTATCACGGCGGATGCGCGAAATCGTTTTGACGTGATGCTGTCACAGAATCTTCCCTGTGTGAACACTGTTAACAACCACGGCATTTATGTTTAAGATGAGTTGTCACGACAGATATTTCGGTGTGAAATTTGGACTCTTCCTTGTGTGGAGAGCACGTCTCGCTGATACAGTGCCACTCACTTCTTACTGTCTGTTTGTTTTTATTTGTCACCGATCTGATCAGGTGGAAATCCTACAGACGCGCCGACGGCTCTGTATCTATCCGTAGCATCATTCCACGGTGGGGGTGTAGGCTTACCGGGCCATATATGGTAGTTGTTGGGTTCAGGAAGGATGGTGGGGGGTGTTGGATACCTGTACGTTCCATTCATATATTAGGTGTGCGTGTGCTACCATGCACAGGCAGGGAAAGGATAAGTGTGGGGAGAGAGGGGGTTAGCCTCCCGTCTCCGGTTGTGTTTCGTGTGGAGTCCCGTTTCACGTGCGGTTTGTGTAGGGTTCAAAACTCAGCGAGGAGTGAGTGCTGAGTCATCAAGCTTTAAAGTTTGGTGGGGCCGGGTGGCTAGCACTTCGGTCAAAATCCTTGGTGAAGAGCAGTTGGGCTCTCGTCCTGGTGCCAGCGTTTGCGCTGTGGGTCTGACTTCGGTCGACATGGTGAGCCGACCCTCGTGAGCGTTTTGCTCTTGGTCGAGCAGTTGTCGGTGTTTCTGTGTGCTGCGACCCTGAGGTTCAGGTGCTGGGGTGGCCAGCCGCAGTTGTCGTCGTTCTGTGTTGTAGCAGGTGAGGGCGCATTCCCACCATCCTGTGGCCCAGTACACCAGGCGGGTCAGGGCCGTTTTAGTCGGGGAGCTGCGGACAGCCAGTTGCTGGCATTCCTGTCCCTGACTGTCCGGCGATCGTCGCAGGTGCCTGCAGTTACCCCACCTGCACTCCCCATCCTGCTGTGCCCCGGACTGTTGTCCCAGTCCTTCCCCTTTCCAATGCTACATCCCTTTTCCCTTCTCCCATCCGGTCGGGTCTTCACGGCCTGGCCATTAACGTCGCAGTTGCTGCTGACGCCGTTGCTGCTGTCGCCGCTGTCTGTGTCGCCGTTGCTGGTGTCGCTGTAACTGCTGGCGCCGTTGCTGGTGTCACTGTTGCTGCTGGCGTCGTTGCTGGTGTCGCTGTTGCCGCTGGCGCCGTTGCTGCCGTCGCCGTTGCTGTGTTGCCGTTGCTGTTATCGCCGTTGCTGTTGGCGTCGGTGCTGTTGTCGCCGCCGATGTGATCCCCCGTATCACCGACTTCTCACTCTGTGACCGCCGCCAGTGAGGGTATCGTCGCCGCTGTGGGTGTGTTTCTCTGTGGTTGGTGGCAGTCGTCACTGTCGCCGTTGTGTTGGCGGTGACTGTGAATGCCACTGATATTGTGGGAGCCCTGGGTGTCCCTGTCATATACAGATCTTCGGCTCCGGCAGGCAGATTCGTCTGGTCACCGTCGCCGTCGTGAAACTGTCACCGTCGTCGTCGTGTGGCCTGTTTTTTTTTAGTTGAGTTTTTTTTTTTTTTTTTTTTTGGTGACAATGAAACACCTGAAGACATTAGGTTTGGATGTGCATGCATGAAGGATGGATGTTGATTAAAAAGGGTATGACTGAAGGGATGAATGTGCGCAGTGAAGTATATGCAAAATGGATATAGTAATATGAAGTTAGTATAGGTTGGTTGTTGTTGTTGTTGTTGTTGTTGTGTTGTTGTTTTTGGGGGGTGGAAAGTTGTGGTCATGAAAAGGATTGACTTTTATTACGCTATGTGTAATATACTGCTGGCCTGAGGAACTCTGCACACTGTAGCTAGATAAGGGATTAAATAACTTATTGTGGCTGCCTCGGCCATAGGAACCGCATGCTTTCAGGCTGGGGTCTGTGACGTATTCATAGAAGATTTCACTCATTGATTGTTTTGTTGGGAATAAAATTTTGTTTTCTTGTCGGTTCTTGTGTGGCGTGTTGTCTGTTTAGTGGGTTAGTTGTGGGGGGGGGGTTGTTTTTTTTACGTCCGGCTTAGCGTTCCGTGACAATATGGTGGAGATGCGGGGTAACCCTTGGGAGTTTGTGTTGGGTAGGTGAAAGGTAGCATAGGCAGGGTCGGAAGGGGGGTCTTAGTCCGTGTCTGTGTCGTGTGCTTGGTAGTCAGTGGGAGGTTGGAGGGCGCGTATCCCTGTACAGGGAGGTAGATACGTTAGTGTTCCTGTCTAGCAACATGTTTTCCAGGCGTAGGACAGGGCACTTAATGTGGTAGTGAGTGATGGTACTGTGTGTTTAGATAGTGGTGCTTAAGTGTCGGTTAAGAAGAAGAAAAAAAAAGGTTTTGGTCCGGAGATTTAGTGCGACGTTTGGTCGGTTATCCAGGGTGGTGACTAGCAAAGCACCCAGTTTTTCCTGAGGGTTGAATAGCGGTAGGCAAGTATTCGCCTGGTTATTCGCTGTTAAGGGGCGTAGAATTTACTGTGAGGCATCAGGTGTGGCTGGTTGGAGTTTTGCCCATACCTTTGAGGGGCAGTCCTCTTTGAAGAGTTGGAACCAGAGGAGGTGAGCCAGGTTGGTCGATCGACTTAAGGGTGTTGGATTGTGTCGTGGTGACGGTAGGGTCGGTACGTCATGCCTCGTCATACTCGGGCTAACCCTCAGTACAAACCAGGGGACGTCATGGCAGCTCAGGAAGTCAAGCATGAGAAGGGCGCTAGGGGTGCTGTATCAGGAGGGGCTGATATGGATATGACTGAGCTGTATCGCCAGTTTGGGAGGATAGGTTCGGAAATGGGACTGGCAGGGGATGCTTTGGCTCGGTTTGTTTCTGACTCGGTCAGGGTTGAACAAGAGAGAGAAGCTACTGAGCAGCAGATGGCTAGGCTGCAGCAGAAGGACGAGGAAGAGAGGATTCGACAGCAACAGAGGGATGAGGAAGAGAGGATGGCCCGTGAGGAGGCGAGAATTCGACAGCAACAGAAGGGTGAGGAAGAGAGGATTCGACAGCAACAGAGGGATGAGGAAGAGAGGATGGCCCGTGAGGAGGCGAGAATTCGACAGCAGCAGAGGGATAAAGAGGAGAGGATAGCCCGTGAGGAGGAGAGAAGAGCCCGAGAGTTTGAGTTGGACCTGAAGGTGGCGAAGGCAGCCAGGCAAAAGGAGAGGGAGGAGGAAGAGAGGATTCGACAGAGGCGGTTGGATCAGGAAGAAAGGGAGGCCAGGAAGAGGGAGTTTACCTTGAGAGAGCTTCAGGTCGTGGGCGAGGCAACGTACCGTGAGCGTCTCATCGAGGTTGAGGAGACCAAGCACGTCCACCTAGATCCTTTAGGTGATGGAGACGATGTGGATGCGTTTATAGCACACTTTGAGCGAGTCGCTGAGCTGTGCAAATGGTCCCAGACGTCGTGGCCCACTCGTCTGATCGCATTACTTCGAGGGAAGGCAAGGGAAGCGGTCCTGCGACTCAGTGCAGAGGAGTTGGGTTCTTATACGGCGGTTAAGAGCGCTCTGTTCAAGCACTTTCGCCTGGACGCCGAGGCCTATAGGAAGAAGTTTCGGTCGGTGAGGAAGGATGCTGCTGAGACTTTTGGTCAGCTGCTAGCAAAAATGAGGCGCTGGTTTTCCTTGTGGTGCACAGCAGCGGGGAAGGATGAGAACGATGCGGAGGATGTTAAGGATCTGATCCTACAGGAGCAATTCTTCCAGCTCCTTAATCCAGAGTTCACGGTGGAGGTGAAGCGGACATGTCCTCAGACAGCAGATGAGATAGCTAGAGAAGCCACTGTGCTGGCCGAGGCCAAACGCATGGGCAGGGAGGCTAAGTTGGATCGGTCTCGTGGAGAGGATCCAGCTGATGGACCCAAGGAAAGTCAAGGAGGGAAACCACCGCCAAGTCGGACGCCTAGTCTGTCAAAGAATAGCGGGGAGAGGAATAGGCCGCAAAACCCGAGGTCATGGCTGGTGTGTTATAACTGCAGGAAGCCCGGGCATGTCGCTAGGAGGTGTCCTGAACCTAGTGGGTTACACGCTGTCTGGAGTAGGAGGGAGAGCACGGGTCAGGCGGTGCCCACCTTATGTGGACCTTGTGCTAACCAAGAGTACAACCCTCGGTGTGTGGTTACGGTCAATGGGATTCCTGCCTATGCATTACGCGACACCGGAGCAGGGTATACTGTCGTTGCTGAGAGGCTGGTCTCGAGAGATGCCTACACAGGGGAGTCGGTACCGGTGGTCTTGGCATCGTCTAAGTGCCAGAGCTTGTTGCCAGTGGCCGTCGTGGATGTTGTCACCCCATTTATCCAGGGCAGGATAGAGGTATTGGTTATGGTCAGCCCTGTGGAGGAGGTACTGATAGGAAACTTTGCCAGGAAGGAAGGGGATTCGGGATGGACGAGAGTTCCCGTGTATGCTGACCCCACACTGGTCAGTGCTGTAGTGACCAGGGCCCAGAGGAAGAAGGAACAGCTAGGGGTGCTTCCTCTACCGGTGAAGGAGACTGTGTTGGATGTCACACCAGAGAAGTTGACCCAGTTGCAGGACAAGGATGGCACGCTTGGTAAGGCGAGAGAGGCTTGCCAGCAGCGCACTGTTTTCCAGACCAAGTACGGACAGGTCCAATACTTCAGGAAGGCTGGAGTGCTGATGAGGAGGTATCAAGGACCACGGGAAAACGTCACCCAGGTGTGCGTACCCGTTGAGTTACGTGTGTCTGTGATGGCTCTGGGGCATGACATTCCGATGTCTGGTCACCTGGGAGCAGCAAAGACCAAGGATCGGGTGCTCGGGAATTTTTACTGGCCAGGGATGTGCGCTGATATCCGTCGTTATTGCCAATCTCGTCTGGCGTGTCAGAGGACGATGGACAAGGGTGCAACTCGGACTGCAGCAGTGCCAGCCAGCACAGCACAGCGTCGGCGAGGTCCCTGGAGGGGGACGCACTGGGCCTGGACGAGGTGGAAAAGATGTCGGCCATGGAACTGAACCAGGCGGAACTGAACTACCCCACGGTGGAGAAAGAGTGCTTGGCCATGGTGTGGGGTATCCAAAAGTTTCAGTCCTACTTGTATGGGGTGCCGTTTGTGGTACAGACAGACCACTCGCCTCTTCAGTTTTTAGAGAAGATGAAGTCTGCCAGTGGAAGGACCACTAGGTGGGCGTTGCTGCTTCAGCCTTTTCAGTTCACAGTGCAGGCAATCCCAGGTCGTGAGAATGTCGCAGCTGATTACTTAAGCCGATATTGAGGGGTTCCAAGTTGTAGTTCTGGGAGTCGAGGTGACTCGGGTGCTGAGTACAAATGAGAGGAGAGTTCGTTGGGTATCACGCTAGGGTTTCAGCAGGTCGAGCGATGTGAGACTTTTGCAGGATGGTTGATAGTTCGATCGGTGTAGTCGTGATTTGTTGATTTTAATAAAAACAAGTTTGTGATTAAAATCTTTGGCAGGGGGGTATTGTCACCGATCTGATCAGGTGGAAATCCTACAGACGCGCCGACGGCTCTGTATCTATCCGTAGCATCATTCCACGGTGGGGGTGTAGGCTTACCGGGCCATATATGGTAGTTGTTGGGTTCAGGAAGGATGGTGGGGGGTGTTGGATACCTGTACGTTCCATTCATATATTAGGTGTGCGTGTGCTACCATGCACAGGCAGGGAAAGGATAAGTGTTGTGTAGTTGTATGAACAGGTACTGGTATTAAGCAGCGCGGTTTGGTATGGCGCGGGTATCCTAATTCAATAATATAGGTTAATATTGTTACTACATTGCGGGAGATTTGTGGGAGTGTGCTTATGCCTTGGGTGATTGTGCGGAAATATAGCTGTCCTGTCCCATTGGTCTTCTTTGGAATCGAAACATAGTATCTATTGTGGACGTGACAATATTACTGAGAATGTGTGTGTTGGAAGGTGTATCATGAAGCAGCTCTTTTCGTTCACAGTGCAGGCAATCCCAGGTGTGAGAAAAATTTTTTTAAACCGATATTGAGGGGTTCCAAGTTGTGTTCTGGGAGTCGAGGTGACTCGGGTGTGGTACAAATGAGGGAGAGTTCGTTGGGTTCACGCTAGGGTTTCAGCAGGTCGGCGATGTGGACTTTTGCAGGATGGTTGATAGTTCCCTCGGTTTTGTCGGGTTTTTTTA
>JAMYXO010001445.1:0-29893 GCA_033310375.1 Conus canariensis
GCGACTGGGCAATCATTGCATCAGTAGCGGACTTAGTATTGGGTCCTGCATATTTTGGGATGGGAACAGGTCCACTAAACACCACCGAAGGACTTGGGCAGCATGCATGTCTCCCCCCCGGGTGCTTTTGCTTTTTGACACTTTAAATATCTACCCGTGCCCGGCTATTGCGGCGGGCTGACCCGGGCCTGGGTTGGGGACACGGGGGAGGGGGGGGGGGGGTGGAGGTGGGGGAAAGACGGGGGGCAAGCCACGAAATTGGACAGAAAAAAAAGCTCTTCCACATCAAGACAAAAAATGGGCACCAGAGAACAAAATAAAAAAAGGCCATTCCCTGGCTCACCCACCTCCGCCAGCTAAAAACCGGGCTAAACCGGGTTCACGTTCCCCCCGGCTTACCCAGAAGCCTATTTTATATTTTCTCTAATAAAAAACATTTTAAAAACATACATAATGTGTAGTTTATCTTTTTTTTAAACACTTATTTAAAAAAAACTTTTGAGACTTAAGTTTTTTTCTTGATCAATAACACACGCATACCCTCAAATGAAAAAATAAATTTTTGCAAAACCTTCACACTGCCGCATTACTGACACCTCTGGTCTCACTTGAGACCCTAGGGCCCCTGGGCCCCCCAAGCCAGACCCAGGGGGTCACATATCACCCCCAGATGTGAAGGGGTTTTTGGGAATATGCCTCCAACAAGTATAACTTTTATCCTTGTTGCCTGCTTTCATTTGTCTAATTTGGGGCAATCCCCTCCCCCCCATTTTAGGGGCCCTTCCCAACCGCACCGGGGGCGACCATTTTAGGTTTTACGGGCGTTATAGCCGCGCCATGACCATATTCTGGGTTTAGGGGGCGTTTATACCCGCGCCAGGCCCCAATAGGGAAAGTAGGAAGGACACTTGAGGCAGGGAAAAGGGGCAAATTTAGACTTTTTTCAATCCCATACAACCAAGTAAAAAAACACTACGGAAATATACCCCCAATTTTTTAATTTTCAAAAATTTAATAACGTACACAAAAAAAAGCTTTACAATTAAAACGGTGTCTACTGGAAAGTTTTTTTTATTTCCCTAAAGAAAGTTTTTTTAAAAAGGGTTTGTTAAAACAACACAAAAGCAAAAATAACAAAGTGCATCTTACCTTACTTTTTAAGTCACTTTTTTTTTAAAAATATTTGGTTTTAAATGCTTTTGATTTAAAATAAAAAAGGGCTGCTTTTAATACATAAAATTGGAAAAAAATTATTTTTGAGGTGGGGAATTTAGCCGCCAAAATTTTACAAGACTCAAACGCCTGTACAAAAACGACGCCGGGGGAATTTAGCCGGCAAAATTTAAAAACAATGCCCGCGTGGGCGGCCCGGGCGCCCTTATTTAACTTAAAACACAACCCCGGGAAAACAGTGGGGGGCGCTTCGACTGGGGTATTGTGCAGTTAAATAAGCCGGGCCAGACCTGTCCTGAACCAGATACTACATAAAGGCAAAAGGGGAGTTGTCTCCCCGAAAAAAATGTAACAATTAAATTGTGAAAAAAAAAATCGCCCCTTAATCTTCTAGGTTCTTATTCAAGTCGGCACACGCTTATTTAAAATTTCTTAACAAGTTTTTTTTTTTAAAAGTTCTTAAAAAGTCACATAATTTCTTAAACAATTCTTATTCAAGTACTTTTCAATTTTTAACAATCGTCTCAAGTTTTTTCATTAAAAGTCTTATAAAGTCGCATTAATTCTATAATCGTCATTAATTCTATTTAAAGTTTTATCAAGTCGTCACAAGTCGTTATTAAGTTCTTATTCAACACTTTAATTATTTTAAGTTCTTGAAATATTATTCCATCTAAAGGGACAAAATGATCTTTTTTTTGTTGGCGGTTCGGTATTCTTTTTTTGTTCAATTTTGTATTTAGGGGCGTGTTTTTTTTGGGCTTTTTGGGGTTTTTGCTGTCTTTCTTTATTTTTTATAAACTAATAACCACCCCCCCCAAAACAAAAAATGACCCAAAATGCCAACCTTTTAATCCAAAAATCCTGACGACTTTGGTTTGCGGCCTTGAATCAACTTGTTATTTACAGCTCATTGAAAAAACTTTTTTGGCGTTTGGCGGTGTATTTTTTCATTATGAGTTATATTCGTATTGAAAATTTAATTTTTTTTTTGTTTGTTCCCCTCTAATTTTTTTTCCTCTGCAACACGCCCGGGAAGGGGAGGCTTTTTACGGGTCACTTTCTCCACAATGTTTTCTGTTTGATTTTCGGGCTCGGTCATTTTAAAGGGAAACAAAATCTAATATTAAAAGTTTTAATCCCATGATTAATGGGGGGATAAAAAATTTCCAAATCTGAAATAGATCACACCAAAGGACTCTAATGATTTTGTTAAAACGGGATCCTTGTTAAACAACTTAAAAATCTTGTTCAGAACAATGGAGCAAATCTACTAACTATTATTTTTAAACAAACAAAGAACCTTTTGCCCACACTTTTTACCATTCTTGACCCCAGTTGCGCTTCATACCTTTGGAATTTTACAATGTCTTTGGCGACATCTTTTTGTATCTTTTTTCTATCGAATTCATTTCCAAGGTACTGTTTTGTTTTCCACATGCTGCAAAAAACACCCTTTTTCCCTTTTTGGCGCATAATAGCTTGGTCATCAACTTGATCATTTGTAAGTTCAGGAAGTAAATCACGCATTAAAATTTTTTTATTAATGAATAAATAATATTTATTTTTTTTAAAAATTGGCCCAAAAAAAACAACACCGTATACCATTCTGCGGTTATTGGAAGGGCTAAGTGTAGGATACACAATTTTGGGAAAACCGTTAAAAATAAAACCAGCAGATCTTGGCAAACTGGGTTTTTTGAAACTCAGCAAAGCTATTGCTTTATTCACCCTTTTTTGCACAAAAAATTTTTTCTGGGTAAGCAAGGAATAATTCAGACGATCAAAAGTAAAAAAAAAAAAATACATTTAAAAATGGCTTCACTCTAAGATGATTGGGGCGCTGTGTTAATGCGCTTGTTTTTTAGGGAATAATTTGCATTTAAAAGTAAACTACAAAAAAACAATGGAGAAAAAGCATAACAGAGCTAGGAAAACTAGCTGCTGCCAAGACACCATGAAAAGCAAAGAAGGAGCATTAGTTTTTATTAACGACAGCTTAAACACGGGGGAAAAATGCAGCTTACACATTTAAAAATTTTGCCCACCCAATAAAAGAATATTTTCAGTAACAGCAAACAAGTTAAACATTGCGCCCACCAAAATTCAGCGTTACTATCAACCATCAGAAAACAAAAATCAAAAAAAATTTGTTTTTTTGCTTTGGCATGACCGCTGTGATTTGTTGCACAAAAAATTTTTGGCTGAATAAAAAAGAACAAGATCTATTATTCCCAAAAAGGATTTTGGGGGAAAGGGGAAAAGAAAAGCAATTAAAAACCCTAAGCCAACAGCGGTGTCAGTGAACAAAAGCAAAGAATGTTTACTAAACCCAAGCGATTTTGAAAATTTTATCACCACGCCTAAAACAAATACAAGACCACACTTTTGGAAAATATAACCCAAAACACCCCCCACCCAAATGGACCTTCTAAAATTTACCCCAGAATACGTTTTTAACAAAAAGATTTAAGTACGAAATTTTACAGTCATGATATAGCTTCAAGAACAAAAAAAGGGGGAACCAAATAACAAAAAAGTGCTTCTCTTTGCTTTGCCCCATACAACGATAAAAAAACGAGGACCCTTAACTTACCTCCCTATTCAATCGATATAAAAATTTTTAAAAACAAGTAAACAAATTTTTTTAAAAAAAAGATTTTCCAATTAAAAAAGGGCCCTTCCGGGGGTTTTTCAAAATCCAACCCCTTTTTTGAAAAAAATTTAAACCCCAAAAATTTTTTGAAAGTTTTTTTTCCACCCTTTTCACAAAAACCCAAAATTTACTTTTTTCCAACCAAAGGGGTTTAAACGCCCTCATTTTCGCCCAAGAATAATAAAATTTTTAAAGGGCTAAAACCATAAAAACAATCAAAAAAAAAACAAAAAAAGTTTTAAAAAGGGGGGCTTTATCAACAAACATTTCCATTTGGTTTGAAATGGAAAACCTTTTTTTCGCCGGGGAATTTTGACTTCTTTTTTTTCATCATTTTAGGGGCCCAAAAAGCTGATCAGAAATCTTTTGAATCCTGATAATTTGTTTGAAGTTGCTTAATTTCATCGTTTTCCTCTGGGGACCAACTAACATCTTTACCTTGTGCGGATTCTCCATAGCTTTTCCCCCAAACCCGCTGTTGTTTCATCAACTTAAAAAATTTTTTTTCTGAAGCATCTGTGGATTTAAATTCTGAGATTTAGTTTTCTTCATATGTTTTGGTTTTTTATGAACGTTTCTTTACAAACAATTACGAAACTGCGGGAAACTTTTTAAAACCCTGTCTTTTAAAAAAAATTGTGAAGCCTGTAATTTGGCCGACATAATTTTTTTTTTGCCCCTCGAAGATTAGGCACAAATTTAGGGGGTTCTGTCATTGACACTTTTAGGGGTTTCTGCCCCTAATGGATAGTCAAATTTTTGGTAATCAAGAAGTTCCCTGAGGATATTTTAAATCAACCAGAAAAGAACCTCTTTTACAATCACTTCTAAGTAAAGGGACCATTTTAAAAAAAATTTTGAATGTCTTTGAGTCCGTGTACATTTTAAAAATTGCGTAATGGAAGTGATTGCGCCATTGCCCCATCCATACGATTTTTTTGATCTAAATACATAATAGTTGCCTTTTACTTTTATCATAGTCGCCCCCAAATATTTTTGGTTTTTTGCTTTACATAATGGTGCCGCCAACGGGGTTCCCCCCACGCAATCCGTTTTCAACATCTGAAGCATTGGGGGTTAGACAATAAAACAAATTTGGGGGTCCAGTAAATTTTAAAAAACGCCCACTCCCCGCGCAGAAAAATAAAGCGCAGGGCCAGGCCTTTTAAAGTTTTTGCAGGTTTTTCCTATAATTTCAAAGACGTCCGCCAAAAACAGGTTCCGCCATTAAAAAAGGAATCATGAAGCCCCCCTCGTTTTTACACTTAACTTTTTGCCCGCAACTTGACATGCGGGAACAGAAACACGGGGTCCTTTTCCTTTGAGACTCTATGGAACGCGCCTTTACGAAGTGGGGATCTTCGTCAAACCTTTTCCCAACTGTTATGTACCATAAGGGGAAACGCCCTTTCTAACAAGAGTTGGGGTTTAAAAAATTCTTTTGGTTTGGGAGATTTTTGACATAGCCAGGGCCCAAAACCCATCAGTGTTCATAGAGGGCCTAGAAAGACAATTTTTTTTAAAGTAAAACACATGTACTTTTCTGATGACGGGGCCAATGCTGACACCCGAAATCCATTACGGCTGCAATATAAATGAGAAAAGTTAACCTCGAAGTTGTGAAAGAATATAGGCAGCTTCCATGCTTTGGTTCAAAATTTAGTTGAAAATTGCATTTTTTTATGTGCCCCGCTCCTCTAAACTTTCCACAAGTGAAAAATGGGCCTTTCTGTTGGAATTCTCTGCGGGGGCAACCAAGGCCGCCCCACAAATCCAACAGTAGTGGGTAGTCCTACTGGTTTTTTTTTCTCAAGGCCCGGTCCATTATGGGATTTCAGATAATTTTTTTTGATTAATGAAACGCAACGGCCCAAAATTGCGCAGCCGTTTTTTTAAAGTATTTTTTGCAGCAAAATTTTGTCCTCTGTTTTAAAATTCGGGGGTTTGAATGGGGGCCACCGACCAACAATGATGAAGGCAAATGACAAAATCTTTGGATTACCATTAAGACTGTTTTAGGAAGTTTTCTGGGGGTTTTTTCCTTCAAAAGGAAAAATGGGATTCGAAGTCTGCGTAAAAAAACAATGGACCAGTTTTTCAAGTTTTTCCGTTTTTAAAAAATAACTTACCTTCTCCGGGGGTAATTGTTTTATCACAGTCAACTGGCTAATACAATGTTTATATTCGCTCGCAGCTTGAACGGACGGGTTCTTGTTAAACATTTTCACAGAATTCTTTTTTGCTATGTTGTTTTGTATATGCAATAATAATCTACTCTTGTGCGTATTAGAGTGGGAGGCAACCCATTTTAAGGGGTTTTCACAGGGGTAATCTACATGATTTTTTGGTTTTGGTTTTTTTCCAAAATTTTTTGGAAAGTTTTCCTTTTTACACCTAAATTTGGGAGAAGGTTGTTTTTTTTCAGACCATTGTAACATTTAACAGTTTTGGGGGTTTTTTGTTTTTTTTCAAACGGGTCAATTTTTCTACAGCCCTAGGAAAAATTTTAAAGGGGTTAAAGTAAGATCATTGGCCCAACTGCAAAAGTTTAATACTCCTCTGCATTTTTTTGGGAACGTGATGCAGCCACAAAACGCACCCCATAAAACATTTGTCTCCCCAATTTTTTTATGTTCAAAACGCTTTTTCTTTGCAACAAAAGGGACAGGGAAATTAAGCCTTGCCCCCAATTGGCTCCTACTTTCTTGTCTTAATCTATGTCAGGGCTTTCACCCCTGACCAAAACCAGCCTCCTTTTACGCTTTAGAGCTCATTAAACTGGTAAGAAATTTTTTACCCCAACCAGGGTTAAGTCATTATGAAAAAGAATGCTGCTGTTTAGTTGAGACCCAACTTTTAATTTTCTTCGTTTTTTTTTAAAAGCGATTAAAAAAACAACCTTTCTTTTAAAAATGGAGGGTTTATTTTTATTACTTGGAACTTTAGAAATACATTTTTCAACCCTTCTTTCCTTTGTTGGATCAATAACTTTTAAAACGACCCATTTAAAAAATTTTTCAAAAGCTCTTCCTCGAGCATTTTCTTCAAACAATTCATCCCCGAAACCTTTTAATCTATCCCTGTGACTTTTTTCCCAACCAAAATATTTATTTTAAATAAAAAAATAAAAAGTTTAAACAGAACAATATCAACGGTCCCCTTTTTTTGCTTTGGCTCATAAACTAAAAGTATAAACCCCCTTTTTGGGGTTTTAATGGAGCGGTTTTTTAGAACAGAGTTTAATGTTTTGTTTTTCTTTTTTAAAAAAAAATTCCCTTTTTTATCTGGGCGGGCTGGCGTTTTAGAAAAAGTTGCCCCGCCTTTTTTTTGAAGATCCCAAAATTTTTGTCTTTTTAGTCCCAAAATCACCGAGGCGACTAAACCTCATCCCCTGATTTTTAGTCAAAAGTGCTTTAAACAATTACAGTTTGAAGGGAAAAAGTTTATGTTTATTATTGAACCATAGCTGTGGCTTTGGGGTTTTAGCTTTTATTTTTTTTGCTGACGCACTTACAGCCAATGAACAAGGCCCCAAAGTTAAAAACAAACCCCCTAGAGGAAAGCTGCCCCGGGGCAACCTACGCCGTTCAAGAGACAAAAACTTTTTTCCCCTGAAAAAGCACTAGGGATCGAGCCCCATATTAACATATAAAAAGCATTAAAGACAGCAAAACCTTTGTTTGGTTTTGCTGTATTTGAAAGGTCCTGCTCTAGTTGGGTTTGCATTTGTGTAATGTTGGTTAATCTGAAAGTTTTTATGTCTACAGCAACAGAGTTCTCTTCTTTGGGCACTTTTGGATAAGTCGTAACAGACATGCTTTTTTAAAATAAAAATAATTTAGTATTGGATATCTTTCAATCTGTTATCTTGAATATTCAGCTGCGCATCATATATTAAAAACAAATGTACATTAAGTGGTTTATCACTCTCTTTTTCTTTACAATTTGAATGTTTATTACGTCTTTAACTGTTCTCACCCCACTCCCATGCAACTGATTATCTTCTGTTGACCTTAGTCAATCCATAAACCGTATTTCGTTGTTAAATATTCATCAAGAATCGAACCATATGCTTGTGACATTTTTTTTTATAAAACAAAATAAAAAGGTTTAAATTTTTTAAAAAAAATTTGGGAGGGAAAAAGATTATGATGGGTTTTTTATCCTGGGGACACATGAGTGAAAAGGCGCCTTTTTACACATCCATTACAATCATTGCGGCGTGAATTAACAAAAATAAGGTCAAAACATTTTTTCAAAGTTTAGGCCAAAACCTCCCGAATTTTTAGACCCAATGATTTTGAAACAAAAGATGACCATTTGTTTGTGAAAAAAAGAGCAAAAGGGCAACTTGTTCAATTACAAAATAAACCAGACCCATCAAAGTTTTTAGCCCAAAAACTACAATTAGACCAAAGGCCAGTGTAGCGATCAAAATCGCCTTGGCATTGCTAAAGAAAGAATAACACAAAGACTAAAAGATCTTGAACAAGAGAGATCAGCAAGACTAGAAGTGCTGTCTACTAACCGAGAACAATTACGAACTCAAGTGAGCAGAATAAGAGAAACTATCCAAAGAATTTTATATGAAGACACAACACTAGCAGAACGAATAAGAACACTGTTTAGAGAGCAAGGTGTCACATTAGCGAGCGTTATAACAGCCTTAGGATTTGCAATAATTTACATGGTGTTGGCTTTTTACAGGCGGGGGGTGGGGGGGAAAGCAGTCCCACCGGGCCCCCGCCAATCCGTCGTCAGAAAAAATTCAGGGGTTTAAAAAAACTCGATCCCCTTGCAAATTACTAAAAAAATTACCCAGAAAGGGGCAATAATTCTTTGCCTTGTTTTAATGGGGGGGATCTTTTGCGGGGCTTTTGTCTGCCGCAAGAAAAGTAGTTGGCTTTATGGCGAGCACTTTTTTGGGGCATTAGTTGTTTTTAATAGTTGGGTTATTTTTTGTAAGAAAAAGGGACCAAGTAATCCAAAGGGCAGTTAAAAAAATTAAAAAAGTGCGTTTTTCATATTCATGGTCATCCGCGCGTCTTAAAGGGCCCTTTGGGTTTGGGGCCCCTTGGGGGAAAATTGGGGGCCCTTAATTTTGGGGGGCCATTTTGTTTTTTTTTGTGTTTTACTGGTCAAAATTTTTATGTCGTTTTCCCCCAAACCTTCTGTTCTTTTCCCTAAAACAAGGATTTCATTGTTTTTGTTTATTATTGTTCCTCCCTGGGGGCCCTGAGGTGGGAAGGTTTAGCATTTTAAAAAACCCGTCCCGACAGAAAAAAGTCTCTTTCGATCTTGCAAATTGTAAAACATTTTGGTCCCTTTTTAAATACTTAAAGGGGCAAATAAATTGCAAAATTTAATGGCGCCCTCTAAATTTGTTAAAATACTGTTTTTGTGCATCAAACCCAGTAAAAAGGATCAGTTATGTTAGATTTTGCCTGTGCTTTTTGAACCCTAGAAAACCCCCCAAACGTTTAGTACGAATGAGTGTTTTTTTGTTCTTTTCCCCGCTCTGGGTTAGCCCCTTAGAAGTATCCAAAAATAAAATTGTTGTCCATGCTTTTTTTAGGCTCTTGCTCTAGGGCCCCGCAAAACCTTTACTTGAAAGGCGTCGATGAGCCCAAAAGAAATGTAAAGGGTGTAAAGTTGTTATTTTTTTTAAGATTGTAGTGGGGCCCAAAAAGAATATTTTGATTGGGAATTTGAAGGGCACTCATTTTTAAATTTTTTTAAAAAAATTGTTTGTAACAATAACAACTCAAGCCCAGTCCTTCTTTTTTTGGTTTTGTATTGATAATGAATGCGGTTCCCAAAAGGGGTTTTGAACCCCATAAAATTTTTTTTAAAAAGGTCGTGTGGTTTAATATAACTGAACCCAAAGGAAAAATTAATAACTTTAAAAAAAAATCTGAAAATTTAGGGGAAAAACTTAGTTAGCCGTTACCAATACCCTGATGGTTATTACGGGTTTTCCCGCTAAAAAAAGCAATGAGTAACTTCGCCCATTACTCTAAAACTTAAAAATGAAAATTTAAAAAAATAATTTTAGCATTAAAAACCTGAAAGAAGAAGAAGAAATTTAAACTATTTTGATGGAGAGCTAGCTAAAATGTTAGGCTTTGCAACTGAAAATTTAAAGGGCCTTCATAGTTTTATAGTTACTTCGGGAAAAAAATACTTTGAGGGGGGAATTTTCCGCTCGATCTTGCTTTACATTCATTACTCTTTTTCATTTGGACGAGCGGGAGCACTGATAAAAACTTATTTTGGGGAAAGGCCCTCAACTTTTTTTTAAGAGCTTTTCCTTCGGGGAAACTGCATATTGCGTTTATGAAATTATAAAATTTCCCCTTAATTTACAGTTTAAAAGATTAGCTTGGGGGAGGGTCAGATCATTTAATTTTAAGATCCAGAAAAAACGGGGGAAAGTCGTGAAATGTGAAAACCTGCACATTGTTTTAGAAATAAAATAATACGTTGTTTTAAAAAATGTCACTTTGGACCAGAAGAATCCGGATTTTCATTAGCGCCTGGAGGTTTTTGTTAAAATTTAGAATTAAAAGACCTTGCAGACGTTGAGGACTTTGAAAAAAACGGCGAGATAGGCCCCTTTTTTATGGTTTTTTAGTACACTAAAAAATGGTTTTTATAAAAAGCAAAAAGGTTAGCGACAGCAAAAGGTTTTTCCCAAAAATAGAACAATACGCAATGTAGGGAAACAAATAAAGGGGTCCCGTATGAAAAAAAAATAGTTCGAAAAAAATGACAGCAAAAGGCACTTGAACCATATTTAGGGAAAGGGGGCATAAAATTTGAATTGTAAGCCCCATTTAATTTTTTTGACCGTCAAAAAAGTTTCAGAAAAAAAAATTGAACTCTGGGGCCCCTTTTCATGTAAGTTTATGCCGAGAAAAAATATTTTGGGAAAAAAGGGATCGAAAAAAAGAAGTTTGGGAGCAAACAAATACATCTCCACAGAAGGAATCGTTTTGAAAGGGAAGGGTACTTCAAAAGTACGTTCTTTTTTCGCACGTTATTTGGAGCACGTTCACAATAATACTTGAAATTTTGTCTTAAAAGTGTGGGGGGAATGGGCTGTGGGTGTCGTGACAAAATTATGGGAAAGGGAATTTTTATTAGCTGGCCCAAAAATTAGACGTTGAAAAATTTAAAGTTACTGTTGTGGGTTTGTTAAAGTTTGGGGAAAATTTTAAGGGCGTAACAAAAAGCAACAAAAATTAAAAGTTAGTTTTTAATAGAAAAAAATCTGAAAAAACTGAGTTGGATTAATCTGACACATTTTGACCTTATAAGAAATTTTTTTGTACTGATCAAATTTTTTGGGGGCGGATAGTATGATAAACAAAACTAACTGGTGTAAAATTTAAATTTTGTTATTTAAAAATATGGGGGCAGACGGGCTTTTGGGGTTTAAATTTCGAGGGTTTAAAATTTATTTATTTAAAAACCCCCCATTGTTATTTATTTGTGGAACCCCAAAGGTTTTGGAAAAAAAATATTTGTCCCCGGGGCCCCATTACAAAAAAAGTTTTTTGTTTTAATTTTGAATTAAATAGTTTAAATTTTTGGCCCAACCCTTTTAAAAGGGAAAAAAGCATATCATGGGCCGAAGGTTTATATGGGGCGGATGATGGGAAAACATTTAGTTGATCCCAGCAATAAAATTAAGGTTTGCTTTGAAAAACCCCTTTTTTAGGGCAGTTTTAAGGAACTCAGACACTATTTATTATAGATGGGTGTTCGGCAGAAAGAGAATAGTTAGAAAAAAAAAAAAAATTTGTCAAAACGAGCTTTCAGTGGAAGACATGCTGGGGGTAAATGTGTGGATTTTTAAAGTCAAAAAAAAACTCAGTTTTAAAAAACTTTTGAGAGCAATTAAAGGGTGTTGTTTTAAATTTTTCCCCTGAAAAAAACAGAAAACGAATTTTGTATGTTTTGCGTGAAAATTTATTTTAAATTGAAGACAAACAAAAAAAACGAAGGTTTAAAAGCAAAAACTAAAGTCTCAAAAGTTTTCAAATTTAAGTTTTAAAAAACCCCAGATAATCCTAAAACATTATGTATTTTTTGTAAAGTTTTTACTATTAGAGAACAATAAAATAGGCATTCTGGGTAAGCCGGCGGAGCAACACAAAACCGGCTTAAACCCCGGGTTTGGACGGGCGGAGGTGGGAGCCAAATGCCTTTTTTATAGTTCTCAAAACTTTTTTTGCGAAACGGGACCAGCAAAAGGGGTGCCCCAGGGCTTGGCGGGGCCCGCCCAAAACCCACAACACCCCACACACACACCAAAAAACACACACCCCCACACACCAACCCCACACACACACACAAAACAAAACCCCACACACACACAAAACCCCACAAAAAACCCCCAAAAACCCCCCAAACAAAAAAAAAAAAAAAACACCACCCCCCCCCCCGGGGGGGCCCACCACCACCAAGAAACCCACAGGAACTTGTTTTTCTCCCGGCTTTAAAAAAATTTATTAAAATTTTAAAAAGGAAAAAGAAAAATATAATTTTATAAAATAATTTGGGGGGGGGGGGGCGTTTGGGGGTTGTTGGGGTTTTGTTGTTGTGTTGTTGGTTTTGTTTTGCGTCCGGGGGCTTGCGTCAACGGGGATCCCCGGCCCCCGCGGCAGCCTTTGGGCCCGGGTTTGGGTTTTCCTTTGTGGGCGTCGGTTTTAAATTTTTTTCCCTGTAAAAGAACAAACAACAAAAACTGAAAAAAAATTGTTGGTCTTTTGGGTTTTTTTTTTTTTTTGGTTTTTTGTTTTCCTGCGGGGGGTGTTGCGGAAAACCCCCAAACTACGCCCCCCCCGCCCGCCTTTTGATTTCTTTTCCCCCGCTTCCCGTTTTTTCCTTTTTCAAACGGGTAAAAGCAATTAAAACACAAATTTCCCAAAAAGTAAAACCCTTTGGGCCCCCAAAAAACACACTCGCCCCCTTTAAAAATTTTTAAAGGACACCCACAAAACCACACCACAAAACCAAAACCGGGGGGGGTGGGGGGCCCCAAAAAATAACCTATTTTTGAAAAAGTTTTTTAAAACCAGACCCCTTCCTTTTTAAAAAAAAATTATGCTTTAAAAATTTAGCCCTTAACTCAAAATCCGGGAAAACTATCCCCCCAAAAATTTCAAAATTTTTAACTTACGGTTTTCCCTTTTATGAAATTTTACAAAATTCATTTTCCCCCCGCTGTTTAAAATAAAAACTTCATTTTTTTCTACAAACCAAAAGGTGCAGCTTGACCCTGCAAACCTGCGAAAAAAAACTAAATTTTTCCATCTTTCCAAACCAAAAAAAAAAACCCCAAAAAACCACTTTTAACGCCTCCCTTGACAAAAAACTTGCTTTCATCCCAAACCGGGTCCTTTGAAACAAAATTATTGGCCACACTTTCCTAATTTAAAAGGCCTTTGGTTATTTACTGGCTAAGGGCATTCCCCCAACCCCAAACCATAAAATTGTTGGGCCCTTTTTTTTTGGGGATTTCCAAAAAAACCTTTGGGTTAAGCCTACCTGCCCCTTCAAAATTTAAAAATTGTATGGTTTAACCCAAAAAAATCTTTTCCCCTTTTTTTTTTAAAACAAATACCTCACAAATTTGGGCCGGGGAGGTAAAATTAAATACGATTTCTCTTAATTTAAAACCCTTTTCCCAAAATTCGTCCCGCCAAGGGCTTTTTAAACCTTTTTCCCCTTAAAAGGTGTTTTCACCAAAAAAAAAAAAAGGCCTAACCTTTCCTCCATTTTTTAAATTTCCACCTTTAAATCTTTGCTTGGAAAAATACCCCCAACCACCCCAACCCCCTTTTGGGTTTAAATTTTTGAACCATAAAAGAAATGGGAGACCGGGGAAAGGGACCTGGAAAAAATTCAAAAATTTTTCCCCCTTACCCTAAAAAACCCCCTTAAACCCCAAATCCCCTTTCCCCCCAGGGACAAAAAGGCAAAATTTCCCTCACATTCTTTTCCTTTGATCGGTTTCCCCCGGTTTAACGGGGGACAACAAAATTTTTGTGGGGAAAAATTTGATTAAAATTTTTTTGTTGGCCAACCTTTAACATTCCCCTTCCAATTTTTTGGCCGGTTTTTCCCCCCTAAAGAAAGCCCTATTTCAATTCCTAAAACCCCACCCCCAAATTTCCCTGCCCAATAAAAAATTTTTACAAAAACCCCGCTTTTTTTCCGGGCCCTCCATGTTTTTTGGGGTTTTTTGGGGGTTGGGTTTTTTGGGTTTGTGGTTTATCCCCTTTTTCCCTTGCAAGCCTCAATCCCAGCACTTTCCCCTTTGTCCCCTCTTGTCCCTTTTCCTAAACTTAAAATTTTAAATTTCTCCTTAAGGTTCCTGAGGAATTAAAAATACAACAAATTTTTTTCCCTTTTTGGCACAGATTATTTTTTTTTTTTTTTTTTCCCCGGGGGGGGCCCCCCCTTTTTAAAAAACTTTTTGGATCCCAGATTTCAATTTTTTCCTAAAGGCTCTACCCCAATTTTCCCTTCCCCCTTTTCCCCCCTTTTTCCCCTTTTAAAAATCCTTTCCTTTGGGTTTCCCCCCTTCCCCCCCCCCTCCTATCGGCCAAAAAAAAATTCCAACCGCGCCCCAACCTTCCCCATTTTTTTTATTTTTAATCGGAAATGGTGCTTTTTTCTTTGGTTTACCCCCGGGCCGGTTAAAATTTTAACCCCCAAACCCACACAAGGGGGTTTTTTTTTTAATTGTTGAAACCAATGGGGAAAGGAAACTTTTGGGAAACCGGGCGGGGAGGAGCCCTTAGAAGGAACCCCTGGCGGGGCAGTTTTTTCGGCCCTTTACCCCTTTGGACATTCTTAGGGGTTGGGCCCACACCCGGTTCTTTTTTTTTGGATTTTTCCCTCTGGGCGGGCCCCTTTTTTTTCCCATTTTGGGCAAAGATGGGGGGAATTAACCCAAAGGACCCTTTTGGGAACCATGCTTATTTTCCATTTTAATTACTCGGGGGGCCTTTAAACTTGGACCCCCCGGGGCAACCGGGATTTTTTTTGAGGGAAAAAACCCTTGGGGGAATTTCAACATTTTTTCCTTTTGACCCCATCCGGGGTTGGAAAAAAAACCCTCTCGGGGGGGCCTTTTTTTTGGCCCATTGTTTCCAGGGCTCGGGTTTTTTTCCTTTTTAAGGGCCCCTTTTCAGGGGGGGCGGGAAATGCAGACGTTCCCTCCCAAACCCCCTAGTAAATTTTTTTTCTTGGCCCCTATGGGGAAAGGTGTTTTTTTTTGTATTTAAAATGGGCCGGCTATTCTTTTTTTGCGGCCACCGGCGGGCGTGCCTTTTTTGTTTTTGTTTGGGGGGGGGTGTTTTTTGTTTTTTGGGGTTTGGGGGTGGTTTTCTTTTTTTTGCCTTTTCCCCTTTTGGGAAACTATGGTCTTTTTTTGGCTTTTTCCCCTTATGGGCAAACTCTTCTTTTTTTTTTCCCCTCCCCCTTTCTTTTTTCCTTTTTCCCTCTCCCTTTCTTTTTCATTTTCCCTCTGGGGCCTTTCTTTTTTCTTTTCTCCTCTCAGGGGGCCCTGGGAAAAAAAATTTTTTGGCTTTGAACTGGGGGGCTTTTCATTTTTTGCTTTTTTCCCCTCCCAGGCTTTTTTTTTCTTTGTTTCCCTTGGGCGGAAAAATTTTGATTTTTTGCTTTTTCCCTTGGGAAATTTTTGTTTGTAAAGATTGTTCCCTAAAACATGTTTTTTGCAGGCCCACCCCGGGCCAACTTTCCCTTTTCCCTTTTACCCCTCCTCCCTTTATGCATTTTTTGCTTTTTCCCCCTACCCCCCAACTTTCTTTTTTCTTTTTCCCTAAAAAAATTGGGGTTTTTTTCATTGTTGTTCCTGGGCCTTTTCTTTTTTTGCTTTGTTTCCTTCTAGGGCCCATTTTATTTTAAATTTTTAAACCCTACTCAGGGCAGGAACTGGATGCCCAATTATTTTGAAATTTGTTGACCCAACTCGGGGCGGGGCCCTGGATTAAAATTTTTTTGCTTTGTTGCCCACTCAGGCGGGGAAACTGGATTTCATTATTTTCCCTTTGTTGCCCCAACTCGGGGCAAGGACGGGATGTAAAAATTTTGCTTTTGTTGACCCACTCGGGGCGGACGGGAAATTCTTTATTTTGCATTTTTTGCCCCCAAACCAGGGGGAGGGAACTTGGATTGGGAAAAATTAAAAATTTTTGCATTTTTTGCCCCTACTCAGGGCGAGGACTGGTTAGGTCTTTTTATTTTGCTTTGTTGACCCCAACTCAGGGCGAGGACGGAAATGAAAATTATTTTGAAATTGTTGACCCCTACCGGGGCGAGGACTGGAAAAACTTTAAATTTTGGGCTTTGGTTGCCCCCACCGGGGCGGGGACGGGGAAGAATTATTTTCCATTGTTGCCCCCTACTCAGGGCGAGGACGGATGTCTTTATTTTCATTGTTAACCCTACTCGGGGCGAGGACGGGGAAGGCTTATTTTCTTTGTTGACCCTACCCCGGCGAGGACGGGGATTTTAATTTTTTGCATTGTTGACCCAACCAGGGCGGGGACTGGTGCCCTTATTTTGCTTTGTTGACCCTACTCGGGCGGGGGCTGGATTTTAAAAAATTTTGCATTGTTGACCCACCCCGGGCGAGGATTTGGATTAATTTATTTTCATTGTTGACCCACTCGGGCGGGGATTTGGATTCATTTTTTTTCATTTTTTGCCCCCTACTCGGGCGGGGACGGGAAATTTGTCATTTTTTTGCATTTTTGACCCTACTCGGGGCGGGGGACGGGGGAAAGTCATTATTTTTGCATTGTTGCCCCTACCGGGGCGAGGACGGGATGAAAATTATTTTGCATTTTTTGACCCTACTCAGGGCGGGGACTGGATTTTCATTTTTTTTGCATTGTTAAACCCTACTCGGGGCGAGGGACTGGTTTGGTTTCATTATTTTGAAATTTTTTTACCCTACTCGGGGCGAAAACTGATGTCATTTATTTTGCTTTGTTGCCCCAACTCGGGCGGGGGATTTGGGTGTATTATTTTGCATTGTTGACCCTACTCAGGGCGAGGACGGGATGTCTTTAAATTTTCATTGTTAACCCTACCAGGGCAGGACGGATGTAAATTATTTTGCATTGTTGGGCCCCTACTCAGGGCGGGGGATGGATTCATTATTTGCTTTTTTTGACCCTACTCAGGGCAGGACGGGAAATTTTCCATTATTTTGCATTGTTGACCCAACTCGGGGCGAGGACTGGATGTCAAAAATTTTGCATTTTTAAACCCTACTCAGGGCAAAGGACGGGAAATGTTTATTTTTCTTGGGTTAAACCCCTACTCAGGGCGGGGACTGGAGTCTTTAAATTTGCATTTTTTGACCCTACTCAGGGCGAGGACTGATGTAATTATTTTGCATTGGGCCCCCTACCAGGGCGGGGCCTGGATTTCATTTTTTTTTGCATTTTTTGACCTACTCAGGGCGGGGAAATGGATGTCATTATTTTACTTTGTTGACCCTACTTCAGGGCGAGGATTTGGATGTAATTATTTTACATTTTTGACCCAAACTCGGGGCGGGGCTGGATTAAATTATTTTGCATTTTGCCCCTTTACTCGGGGCGGGGACGGAGGGCATTATTTGCATTCTGACCCAACTCAGGGCGAGGACGGGAAATGAAATTTTTTTGCATTGTTGGCCCCTACTAAAGGGGCGGGGACTGGATGTTATTTTTTTGCATTTTTTGCCCCCTACTCAGGGGGGAGGACTGGGATGTAAGAAAGCACATCAGTGCTTATCTATTACCCCTCGTTAATAAAAAATTTTTTTTTTTGCCCCTTTTTTTGCCCTTGTCTGCCCTCTCCTCTCCCCTTTCTCTCTCTCCCCCTTCTCCCCTCTCTCCTTCGTTCTCTTGTGGCTCTGCCTCTCTGTGTCCCCCTCCTGTGTCTCTCTCTGTGTCCCCTTTTGGCTTCCTCTCGTCCCCCCTCCCTCCCCTCTCTCTCTTTCTCTCTCCTTCTCTGCCCCTGTTTCCTGCCTCTTTTCTCTCTTCATCCTTTTTTTCTTTTTGTTTCTCTCTCTCTCCCTCTCTCTCTCTTTTCTCTTTACTGCCCCTCTGTCTGTCTGTCTGTCGGGGTTTTCTTTTGTCCCCCCCTTCTGTCTGCCCTGTTTTCTCTGCCCCTCTCTGTACCCTCCCCCCCCCCCCCTTTTTTTCCCCTTGTCTCTGTTTTTGCCCTCTCTGTCTGCCTGTCTTTTCTCTCTCTCTAAAGGGTTTCCCTTCTGTCTGTCTCTCGCTCTGTCTTCTCTCTCTCCCCTCTCTCCCTCCCCTCTCCTCTCCTCTTTTTTTTACAAAAAAAAATGTGGCCAGTGCAACTGTGTATCCCAAAGGGGAGTCCTTGTTGTTTGGGGCCCCAGTCTGTTTGGTCAGTGATTGTGCCGAATGTGGGGAAACCCCACACAGAGGGTCAATCAAGAGAAAGGGGACGGGCGGACACAACCCTGGGCAGTGATCTGCCCCACTGTGGGGAACCCTTTACCCTGTGGGGCAGCCAAACAAAAAGCAGACGGACACACCCGGTCAGTGTTTGTGCCCACTGTGGAGAAAACCCCAAAACAGAGGGGCAGCCAAGACAGGAGACAGAAAGGGCACACCTGGTCCCTTTATCGTGCGCTGGGGAGAAACCCCACACGAGGGTTTTAGCCAAACAGGGGACGGGCGGACCCCAAAACCCGGTCCCGGGGATCGTGCCGACCCGTTTGGGGGAAAACCCCACAAATTTGGGGGAAGGGCCCAAAACAGGAGATGGCGGAAACACCTGGTCAGTGCTCAGTTTTAGTTGTTTGGGCCGCGCTTGTTTTTTTCCCCCCCTATTAAAATTGTTTTGTCTATGTATTTTTCTGACTTTATTTAAGGGTTTAAAAGGCTGGGGCCAGTCTTGAATAAAAGTTTTCTTGTTTAGGTTTTTTTAAAGGGAGCCCAAAAATTTACCCACTTGTTTACTGCAAATTTTTCATACGTCCCTTTTTTCTGTGTTTGGGGTTGGCCCGACTGAAGAAGACCCCAACTGTTTGTTTTTCCCTGGGGGGTCTTCGCTGGGGGACACAGAGGGGGGCCCGAGAGAGAAGATGTGCTGAAACCCGGGGTTAAAGTGTGAGAATGAAATCATCGCTTTCCCCCCCGCCCCTGCCCGCCAAAAACAGCAGGTAGGCTTTCCCCTGGCTTTTTAGGCCTGTCCTTCCCCGTAAGTGGGGCCGCCCATATTTCATAAGTCACATGCAGAGACACGCGCGCTCGCGCTCCCCGACGTTCGCACGGGAAAACCCACAAAACCCCACCAAAACCCCGTACGCAAGCACAAACACACACGCAAAGAGCGCACCAACGAACGCGCCCCCTCACTCCATTCACGGGGCCACACAGACTCTCTCTCCCCTCCCTCTCCTCCTTTTCTTCCTCTTCTCTCTCTCCAAAACGCCACCAGAGTGCCGGGGCGCGCTTTTGTGTGTGTATGCTCGTACTTTGGGGTGCGTAACGAATGTGTCTGTCCCGTCTGTCTAAAAAGTCTGTCTGTATGTATGTCTCATGTGTCTGAAAACCCCGAACGGCATTTGTTTTATTTTTGTCCCGTGTCTCTGTGTTTGCGGGGCGTGTTCGTGGGGTCGCGGCGTTGGGTTTTAAATTTATATATATATAAAAAATAAAATAAAATTAAAAATATTTAAATAAAAAAAATAATAATTTAAATTTTAAAAAAATTTTTATTGGGTTTTGTGTGTGTGTTGTGGTGTGTGTGTGGTTGGGGTGTGTTGTGGGTGTGTGAGTACATGAGCAAATTTAAAGTGCGCGCGCTTTTGTTTTGTGTATGCGTGGGTGTGTGCATGCGTTTCGCAAAGCCCCGGCCGTGCGGGTTTTTGTCTCTCTTTCCCCCCCCCTTCTCTCTCGGTTTTTTTCCCCTCCCCTCTCCTCTAAAGTATAAACCTAAAACTGTCCCATTTTTTTCCTTTATCTCTCTCTCTCTCTCTTTTTTTATATATATATATAATTTTTATATAAAATAATATAATATGTGTGTGTGTGTGTGTGTGTGTGTGTGTGTGTGTGTGTGTTTTGTATCGTCTGTCTTTCCTCTGTTATCTCTCGGTTTTGTCCGTTTTATTTTGTATGCCCCGTCAAAGGGGCCGGGGTGCGCGCGGGGCGTGCTGTGTGTGTGTGGTGGTGGTGTGCGTGTGTGTGTGTTGTGTGTGTGCGTGTGTCTGTGGGCCCCTGTTGCGGGGCGTGCAGGGATATGTGTGGGGCGGGGTGTGAAAGTTTTGTCTGTTTGTTTTTTTTGTTGGTTTTTTGGTGTCTTTTGTCTGTCCCGTGTGTTAACAGGGTAACATAGGTGTTTTTTTAAACTGCATCACACTCTAACTGGCAGATGGCTTTGGAAAGTCATAAACGCGTCTGCCCCAGCGTCTTTCTCTCCTTTTTCCCCCACCCTGGGCTACTTCCTTTTTAAAAGCGGGGCCCTTAAACCTTTTTCAGTGTGTGTGGGGTGTGGGGTGTGGGGTGTGTGTGTGTGTGTTGTGTGTGTTTGGGGTGCGCGCGTCTGATCTGTAAAGTCGTTTAGGGGTGATCGTATGGGCTTTGAAGTCTGAACATACATCTGTTTTTGGTCCCGACTGTGTACGTGGGGTCCCGTTTTTGGACTGATCTGTAAAGTCTGTTTTCGAAATCTGTTGTATGTCTGTTTTGGTCCGATCTTTTGTCGTTTTCGAAAAATGTCTGTATGTTTTTTTAGGTCTGATCTGTGTTCTGGGTTTAGAGCTGTTTTTTCATGATTACCCTGGGGGATGGTGTGACACCAGATAGATTTGGCGTCCCCCCCCTCCATGAGTCTCCCAAACCAAAGGGGCCCAAAGGGGGCCTGCTGCCTTCAGGCCCGCCTTGGAAAAGGGGAAAGGCTACGGGAGTAAACCCCTAACGAAAAAACTGGGGTGGGGCCCCCCAAGACGGCTTGGGGGGGGACTCCATCCCTCACTCCCGGGACCCCCTGCATCCAGTCGTGGTAAAATGTTATGCCCCGCATTCCCTTGACAATAGCGGGGTCGGACCGAAGGGGGGTTTTGGTGTTTGGGCAACCCCCCGGCCTCCATATACTTTTTTGCCCCCGGATTCATTGGCTCCACCTCTCCTTTCTGCTTTCCCAAGTCCTTGGGGGGACAGGGGAGTGGGGACGGGGAGGAGGAAGATTTTTACTGGGAGCTGCTAGTCAAAGGGCCTGCACTCGGGCATTAGGGCAGGGTTGGGCGGGCACCCCCTACTCACCGGGGGCAAAAAACAAAATAGGTTTTGCCAGCCACCTTGTCGACGGGGCAGCCCTATTCAGGGGTGCACGGGCCCCCCCCCCTTGGGGGGGCCCAGAAAATGGCCTTTAAAAAAAGCTTGCCTCAAAACCCAACCGTCAGCAAAACCGCAGCAGACCGGGCAAACTAAAACGCGGGGAAATCATTCAAAAAGATCTACCCCCAAAGAATAAACGCACTTTTATTTTTTGGGCCTGGAAATCCCCGGCTCTACTGGACAACAGGAAAGGAAACGACAGAACCCAAAACGTCGAATAGCACTTGTGGGCCCCAAAAACTAAATTGGTTACAAAATTTTATATTTTCGCACTTAGCGAACGCTTCTGGCAGATACTGGAAAATCAGCGAAGGGGGGCCCGATAAACCATCTTCTGGACAGGAAAGGCCCCCCTTTAGGAAAAAAGAGAACTGGGGGGGCTTTGCTATCCGCACCTCGCCGATCAAGAACCTAGAGCTCTCCCAAAGGGAATTGGGGATCGGGCCCGAGACTATGAGACTTGGGCCCCTCCAAGGGGAAAACAGCAAACCCAACAAACCCTCATGTGTACACCCCCACCTTGACCTACACCCCCGGAACAGAAGAAACCGTTTAAACCCGGCCTTCAAGTTTTCTACCAGTATCCCACAGGATACAGGCTTTTAATTTTTTTTTGGGACTTCAACGCTCGTGTGGGCAGGGACTTTCCCCCGTCCCTTGGGGCCCAATATCATCGGACCCACATGGTTGGGACAGGGAAAAAAATCCAAAAGGGGAAACGCTTCCTTTAAAATCTTGGCGAGTTTTTGGTTTTACCATCACCAACCACTGTTCCAGGGGGCCCCGGGCAACCACAAGGGCCCCCTGGATGCCCCTCGGGTCCAGACACTGGCAAATTGATCGACCTGTGATCACTAGGTGACGTGACATCCAAGAGGGCCACTTTTCCCGGAGCAATGAGGGGGGTGGAAATGCTGGACTGCCCAAACCCGCTGCTTTAGGTTTAAAGGGCCCCCTTTCCCTTGCTAGCCCCCCCAGACACCAAAAGCCAACCCTCAAGAAGAAGCTGGATGTCCAAAACTGAATGATCCAGTGAAAAAGGGAAACCTTTGTTACCAACCTTTCGAAAACCCGCTCAATAGTTTTTAAAACCCAAAGAAAAACTGACTTAGAAAAGGCCTGGGTTTAAAATTCAGAAACGCAGTCTAAAGAAATCTGCTAAGCTGTCTCTTGGGCACCCAAAAGGAAACCAAACCCGGACTGGGGTTTGACAGCCCAAAAACATGGGGTCGGCGAAATGCTACAGCGAAGCACAAAACCCACACAAAATGACCACGCAAGCAGGGCAACAGCCCAAACATGAAACGTCCCCAGACTTTTCAGAGGCAAAGGGCCAACTTTACTAAAACAGAAAGGGGACCAAAAAGTTTTAAAGAGAAGGGTGCAAAAGTTAAAAAATTTTCCTGGGAGGGACCAAAAACCCCCAAAAAGTTCTTTGCAGACCAGAAGACGTGTAAGGCCCCCCCCTCCAACGCCATGGCCCCCTGTACGGGGCAGCTTATGGCCCCTCCCGCGGAAATGGGGAAGAAATTTATAAGTACAGGGGGGTTTTTTGTGGGGCCACTTCAGCCAGCTTTTTCTGAAAAAGACCACTCAATCGATCGCAAGCGATCCGGGACATGCCCCAAAGTCCCCGTTTTGACAAAACGCTTTGGGGACCCACCGACTACGGGGGAAATCTAAAATGATCAAGCAGTTCCCAATCGGAAAGGGGCCCGGGGGGGCCCCGAAGGGGGATTCCCCTTGAGATCTTCAAGGATGGTGCAAGGCCCCTGGGCGACAAGTTAACTGAGCTGATGGGAGCCCGTTCTTTTTTTTGAGCGACATACCACAAAACTTCAAGGGTGCCAACATCATCCCACCTGTACAAAAATAAGGGCGACAGACATCATGCGACAACCACAGAGGGGATCCACTATTGAGCAAAAGGGAGGAAAGAAATGGCCCCGGGGCATCCTAATCGCAACATACAACCCTTGCTGGCGGGGTTGGGCGTCTTTCCGAAACCCCGTGTGGGGTTCAGAAGCAGCAGGGGGACAAACGACCTTTATCTTTGCTGGTTTACCAAACTTTCAAGAGAAGTGCCGGGAACGAATTAAAATCTCTCTCCTCTTTGTGGTCCCTGAAAAAAGGGGCCCTTCCATACTGTCAGTCGCGGGGTCCTGTTTGGGTTTTACTTTTCCCAAAAACTTTGGGTGCCCACCAAGTTTTTCAAATCATTTTCGATATTTCCATGATACATAAAGACCGCATTTGTGGAAAAAGGCACGGGGTCTGAAACCCCCTTCCCCCCTGTCCAAAGGAGTGAAAACAAAAGGTGTTCCCGGCACCAAAACCTGTTCAGCTTATGTACCCACAAAAACCCGTTTTCCCCTCTCTCCATACCAACGCGGGGGTCAAGCCGCTTTTCAGATGTATGGCCGCTTTTTTCGCCCTTAAAAGGGGCCGAAGGCCCAAAAAAAAGTTCTTGAAAGGGCCCCTGTTTGCGACTTCCTGTTTTTCCCATGAGTGGGGCACTCGCAGCACCAACGAACCAGAAACCCGCAAGGCTTGCCAGTTTTCTTGTCTGCAGCACAAAGGCCTTTTTGCTTGAAAGATCAGCCTGCGGAAAACAGAAGTGAAAGCTAAAAAACCCGCACCTGCCCTCTCCCCCTCCAGAAAAAAAGATCGTAATCGAGGACACGACCCTGAACAATCGAGGACACGACCCTTTATCGTGTGGGGTTGGATAAAGAATGTCGAACAGACGGAAAAAGCAGGAGCTTCCTTCGGGAGGCTTTTTAAACAGTGTGGGGAGAGCGTGGGGATTTACTTTAAGGGACCCAACCCCTTTGGGTCTACAAAAACAGTCTTTTTCATCCGCTGCCTACGGGTGTGAGACCTGGATACTGGGACAAGAAACAACGAAGACTCTGGTTTAGTTTCCCCCCTCCGCTGCCTGCGTAAGATCATGGGCATCTCCTGGGGACAGGATTAACCAGAACAGAAGTGGGTTCGCAAAGCAGAGATGCCCCGGGGATCGAAAGGGGCTGATTTATAAAGCACAGGTTTTTAGGTGGGTTGGGCATTTTGTCGAAAAGGGCAACACGCGACTTCCAAAAATTGGGGCTTCTTCCTTTCCCCCAAAAAAGGGCTTCTCTGACTGGCAGCTGGGGAAAAAGGAACACTGGGCGGCCCCCTCCCAAAAGCTTCAAGGCAGCCCGAAAGTATCACTGGCGGCCTGTGGGATCCCGCTTCAGGGGTGGGAAACACTTGGCCCCCAGACTGCAGTGCCTGGGGACTTTTCTGTCCACCCCAAATAAATAAACAAACTTTGAAGAGAGGCGGTTTTCGGGGAATTTTTACCAGAACGCCAAGCCCCCCAAAGAGGGGTCCGACCCAATGACAGCTGTCGCCCGCCCAGAGTGCAGACTTTTCTGTGTGTCCAGCCCTTTTGGGTTGCGCTCACACATGCAGAGTCAAATGACGTCCCTTTGTCCCACCACGACGGGGATCCATGAACGGGGGACCCCTTTTTTTGGTGTTTGTGACATCTCTCCCCGGTCTTCTGTCGGAAAGGTCAGATTCTTCTCATTTCCTCTTACCCCCCTCATTCTGTCGTCTCAGGCCTTTCCTTCATCCCACTGTCTGTCCCCTCTCCTCTCTTTTCCCCTCCCCTCTCCCTTCCTCTCGTCTCTTTTCCCCTCCTCTCTCTCCTCCCCTCTCTCTCCCCCTGGTCCCGTGTACTACGTTTGGGTGTCTGGGCCCGTTCGTCTGTCTGCTGTTGGCCCCCGTCTGTCTGTCTGTCTGTCTCTCTGTTTCTCTTTCTCTCTATTCTCTCTCTGTCTGTGTCTTTTGTATCGCTGTCTGGGCCGCGGGCTGTCCCGTCCCGTCTGTTTTGTCCCCTTTTCCTTTTTTTCTGTCTCTGTCCCCTGTCTTTCCCGTTTCCCTCCGTGGTTTCCGCTGTCTGTTTCCCTTTTTTCTGCTTGTCTGTGTTCAAACTGTTCTGTCTCTGTCTCTCTTTTTTCTGTCTGTGGGCTCCCGTGTCTGTAAAATCTGTATCTACCGTCTTTTCTGACCGTTCCCATCTTCCCGGTTTTGTCTGTCTGGTTTCCCCGTCCGTCTGTCTGGCTGTCTCTCTTTCTTTCCTCTCTATTCTCCCGTCTGGGTGTCTGTCCCGGCGTCTTTGGGCCCGTGTGGGCCCCCTGGGAAACTGCTGCCCCCTCTGTCCCGTCCTTTTTCTGTCTGTCTCTGTTTTGTCTCTGTCTGTCTCTCTCGTTTTCTGCAAAAAATCCGTTTAATTTTGCTTGTTTGTCTGGGCCATCTGTCCCCGCTCCCGTCTCTCTCTTTTCCCCTGTCCCCTCTCTCTTTTTTTTTTGTCTCTCTCTGTGTCTGGTCTAAATGTCCCGTCGACCGTCTGTCTGGGCTGTCTCTCCCCTCTTTCTCTCTCTTTCCCCTCCTTTTTTTTCCCTCTCCCGTGTCTGAAACTGCTGTCTTGGGCCGTCTGTCTTCTGTGTTCCCTTTTTCCCAGTCCTGGGCGTCCCGTTTTGCCCCCTCGTATGTGCCCGTTTCCGTGTGTTTGCGTGTCTGTCTGGCCATCTGGCCCTCTGGGCCCCTGTCTTTTCTGTCTCTCTTCTTTGTTTTGCTTGTCCCGGTCCTGGGGTTTTTCTGCTGCTGTCCGGGCCCGAAAAAATTTTCCGTCCCGGGCTGTCCCGCCTCTTGGGCTGTCTGTCGTCTGTCTGGCTGTCTGTCTGTTGGGCTGTGTCCCGTGTTTAAAACTGCTGGGTTTTTCTGTCTGTCTGTCTTCTGTCCCCTATTTCTCTGTCTCTCTGTGTATCTAAAAAAAACCAAACAAACATTGGAATAATTTCAAGGCCAACATTGCGAAGACTCCTAGAAAATTTTTGGGAAACTCATACTGGGACTTTCCCGTAACAGATTTCTCTCCCCCTCTTCCTTTCCCTTTCTTCTCTCCCCCTTTCCTTATAACTCCTTTCCCCGCTTTCTCGTCTTTCCCTTTTCTGTCTGTCTCTTTTTTCTCTTCTCTCTGTGCTCTACCCCTTCCTCGTCTTGTCCCTTCTCTGTTTCCTCTTCCCCTCCTCCTGTCCTCTGTTCATCTCTCTCTCTTCTCTTTCTTCTTTCTGTCTTAAATTACTTTATATCTAGTCGGTGTGAGTGTGTGTTTTTTTCTGTGTGCTTTGGGTGGTGTGTGGTTGGGTTTTTGGTGGGATCGGGGAAATGTCCTTCTCTCTCTTCTCCTTCTCTCCTTCTCTCTCTCCTTTCTTCTCTGTCCTCTCTTCTCCCCTTCTTCGTCTCTCTTCTTTTCTCTCTTCTTCTTTCTTCCCTCCGCCCTAGTCCTGTTCTCTCTTTCTATTCACTTCTCTCTGTCCCTACGCTTTCTCGCCGCTCTCCTCCTCCTCCTCTCTCTCCGCCCGTTCAGCTTCGTACACTGTCCGTCTGTCTGTGTCCTAGAACCCTCGTCCTGCTGACTGTCCCGACTTCTGTCTCTCTGTCTCGTCGTCTGGCTCGTCCATCTGCTCGCTTCTTCAGTCCTCTCGGATCTGTCCTCTCGTCTCTCTCTGTTCCTCTCTTCCTTCACTGCAGTCGTGTCTGCTCTCCTTGACCGTCTTTCCTGCCTCTTCCCCTATCTCTCCTATCTTCAGAACCCAACTCATCTTTCCATCCACGACCGCTATTTCCCCTGAATGACTGATCCAGAATTGACACAGCCCAAACCTTTCCGCTCACCAGACCCCTCTCTTATACCCCGCGCTCGCAGATTACGACCGTTCACAGACATGATATCTCAGAATAGCACACACCCACAACACCCAACCACAGGCCTTACTAGATCGCCCAGTCGCTGCCTACGGATGTTATCTTTCAATGTAACTAGATTACTACTGCTGCAAAGACGTGATTTATGTATTGCTGGCACCTGAGGCTGGTGATGAATTTCTGCGGGACTTTGTAAACTTTCTGAGCCATCATGCGATGAATATCAAGAAATAGACTATTATTAACTTAGAAACTAATATTTAAAAAGACTTAAGATAATAAAAGTTTATTGATATACTATTTAATAAAATTCGACATAAAACAATTAAATACAGAAAAAAAAACAAAAAAACAAAATAAAAAAAAAAAACGATTTAAAAAAATAACAGAATAAAAAACAAAGATAAACATCCACCACATAAAAGGAAAACCCCGTAAAACAGAAAAAAGGAAACCAGAGGCACATACTACCTAATACGAACCAAAAACAAACACAAACAGATAAAACCAACAACACAAAACCACCTAACACAAAGACCACCCCACACCCACGAAAACAAAAAAAAAAACAAACCGAGGGCCGGCAAACCAACAAAAACCACCACGAAACCCCAACAATACCACCCAAACCACCACCCCAAACAAAACCCCCCCCCCAAATTAGAATTTCCCCACGCTCGAACAACCACCCACTCCCCCAGCCTCCCGGGACCACCACGCCTGCCCCTCCCCCACTCCGACCTCACACCCCCCCCCGCCCCCCACCGACCCAACACACGCCATCCGGCCCACCACCCGCCACCAGCCACTCGCCCTCTTGTACTCCCGCATCGGTTGCCCGGCCCACAATGATGAGCCCCCATGGGCGACACTCAAATATGATCGCTCTACATCCGCCGATCCGCCCCTCTATAATGTTTGGTCATATTTCCCGCCTCCCCCTCTCATCCGCATGGTGGTCTAAATTCCTGCCATCCCTCATATTCCTCCCTAAATATTAAATCCCATCTTCATATGGCATTGAATGTCATATCCTCTGCAATATCCGGTCTCTCTCCCTCGTCTCTCCTCCCTCTTCCCCGTTTTATTATATGGGGCCATCCTTATCCCCACCTCTTCCCCCTCGTCCAATCATTATCCTTTATGTCAAGTATTCCCTTCAAAATATCATAATCCTCCAGTCGCATCTCCCTTCTCGCTCCTGACTCTCGATCTCCCCTCCGTCATTCCATCATCGATCCTCGATATTTATGATTCAATTATTCGAATCATTGGTCCAATTTTGCTGAAGTGGTCAAATCCCTCTCGGCTCTCCTGTCCTCGGGGGGTCTTTTCCTAGTATCCATCCCCTCTCCTCGTCTCCCTCTCGTCATCCCTCATTCCGTCCTCTCTCGTAATATATCCGAATCCTCTCCTCGACAAAATATCGTAAATATTCATCCCTCACATCACAATCACTATCAATAATCAGTCACCATGCACCCAAAACAATCAAAATCAGATCACGGCATCAGAACACAACAATCACAACCTCACGACAATCAAACCCACCATCAAAGCATCCAACAATGCATCCGATCATTGTCATCCTCATGTGGTCATATTGTCTCATCCCTTTAATAAAATCCTCTCGTCGTCTCCTCTCCCCGTGCTCGGGTCTCCTCTTTTAATCCATGATCTCAAATATTGTCGCAATAAATCCGCTCCGGGCATATACACTGCATCTTCTCATCCTTCTTCAATCCTCACTCGCCTTTGTCAACCACGGTGGATTGTCATGTAAATCCTCCTAATCGATCCTCAATTCCCGGGTCCTCGCCGGTCCCCTCCTTGCGCCCTCCCCGATTCCTCGCTCCTCTCCATCTGGTCCGGTCATCCAAATTAAATACATGTTAATATTCCTCGCTGCTCCGTATTTAAAATCTATGTAATTGAAATACCGATCATTGTCCATAATTATGATAATTTTGTCAAATAAAAAAAATCCAGGTAGATACAGTTTGGTATGTCCATCCGGCCTCTCATCCTGGTTCGATCCTCGGCTGCAAATTGTCAGTTATTCGATCCCCTCGTCGGCTGCAGCCAAATGGTATATTCGCATGCTGAGTATCCTTTCCAGACGGGGGCGGCACCAATATCATTCTCGTCTCAGTGTTCCCATTCTGAATCCACGCGCGGTCGTCCATGCTCTCTCATTCCTTATGGGCAATGCTCCTGGAATCAATGAAACAGAATTGTCATGGAATTACCTACCCCCCTTCCCTTTTTTTCCCCAAAAAAAACCCCCTAATTTTTCCCCCCTCCCTTTTGGGGTTTTTTTCCCTTTTTCCCCCCCTCCCCCTTCCCCCCCCTCATTTTTCTCCAAATTTCCTCCCCTTTTGCCCCTTTTTTTTTCCCCAAAAACCCCTCTTCCCTTTCCCTTTTTTCCCCCCTTTTTTTATCCCCCACCCCCTTTTTTCCCCCCCCTTTTCCCCCCTTTAAACTTTTTCCCCCCCCCCCCCTTTTTCCCTTCATTTGTTCCCCCTAAAATTTTTTTTCCTCCTCCTTCCCCTTTTTTTTCCCCCTTTTTTCCTTTCCAAATTTCCCTTTTCCCTTTTTCCCCCTTTTCCCCTCTTTTCCCCCTTTTTCCCCTTTTTTCCCCTTTTTCTTTTTAAAAACCCCCCCCCCTCCTTCCCCCCTTTTCCCCCCCCCCCCTTACCCCCCCAAAAAAAATTTTCCCCAAAAAACCCCCCCCCCCCCCCCCCCCCCCCCCCCCCCCTTTTTTTTTTTTTTCCCCCCCCCCCCCCCCCCCCCCCCCCCCCCCCCCCCAAAAAGCCCCCCCCCCCCCCCCCCCCCCCAAACCCCCACCCCCCCCCCCCCCAACAAAAACCCCCCCCCCCCCCCCCCCGGGGCCCCCCCCCCC
>JAMYXO010001446.1:0-29888 GCA_033310375.1 Conus canariensis
TTGTTTTTTCCTGTTCATAGCCTTTATTTTTTTAACCAACAGTCATATGCAAATCGCTTTTGCTACGCACTTTTTTTTTCAAGCGGCCACTATCAGTACCGTTTGATATGCCGTTCATTGTTTTGGGGTGCCCTACAAAGACTGGCAAACACAACGGCAAACGATGATCATTGTTTAGCTACATGTTTATCATAAAAAAACCCTTTTTTCACTGTCAGCATCAGCAGCATAGAACAAACTGGGCACAGCTGGCAAACATAAACCAGATAGAGATGAAAAGGTGCCTTGCCTACCCTTGGCTTCTTCTGTGTATCACAGTGTTGTCCTGATTACCTGGAGGGGCACTTTTTGCGATACACAGCATGGACAAATGTGGTAAAACGTAACAGGGAATAATCGGTTATAGTACTGAACCTCAGGACGACGACAATGTTGTTTCTTTTGCCTTCCGTTTTGAACGGGATAGTGTCTGTTCTGCAGTGCTGAGTCCAGCATACTTTCTAACGTTGCCAGGAGACTCCTAACAGGGATACGAACAGACTTGTGTAGGAAACAACTGAATATTTGAACTAGCTGCTGGTTAGTGCTGGTTAGGGAGAACAAAAGTGAACTTCATAAGGCATAAATTTCTCAATGTACAGTAGGTGTCTCTTAGCGTGGGGTAAGAAACCCTTTGAAAAGGCACGCCTTCAACCCCACCCATCCAAAAGCTCGGGTTCGAAATCCGGGCCCGAGCAAAAAAAAAAATGTGAAGAACAAAAAAAAAAATTTTGAAGAACGGGTAATTAGTTAGTTAGAAAAGTAGTAAGTAAGGTAGTTATTTATTTAGCTATTTAATTATTTTACTTAGTTAGCTTTTTAAATTTAAATTTTGTTAGTTCATGAGAATAGGGGTTTTTTTTTGTTGCTTCAACCAGATTAAAAGTAGAAAAAGAGTCTCTTTCTGTTTTGCCCTCTAACTTTGTAATTGTCTTTTTTTTTAAACCCGGGAGTGTGTATTTACTTTCATAAAAAAGAAAAAAACAGAATAAATGAATAGAGTAAAAAAAAAACAAAAAGAAGAGATGGAAATGGGGAAGATAAAAAAAGGGAAATAAAAACGAAATGAAAACAGGGGGGATTGAGGGCCCTTTTCAAGACGTTTTTGAGAAGATGATTAAAAATTCGGGAATAATAGACCAACTAACTAACTAATTCAGTAATTAATGAATTTTTTTTTCACTTACCCCCCGTGCAGATTTCGGCGTTTTTTTTTAAAAATTTTTTTGTTTATCTCTTTTGCTTTTTTGGTTTTTTTCCCTTTTCCCCCCCCTCCTTCCTTCCCCCTTTCCCCTTCCTTTCCTTCCCTTTCCTTTCTTTCTTTCTTTTTTTCTTTTACTTTTTTTTCCCGTATTTTTTTCATTTTTGTACTCTAGGGGAAAAATTTGGAAAACCCGTCTATTTTTACCCCTCAATAAATTTTTAAATTTTAAAATTCCCCAAAAATTCTTTATGCTGTTTGAAATATTCCTTGTTTTTTCTCATTAAATTTATTTTTATTTTACTTATGTACTTAAAATTTTTTCCTTTATATTTTTATTTTTTTTTTTTCTTTATTTTTTAAAGGGCATTTTTTTTTGGGTTGGGAGGTAAAAAACTTGCTTTTTAATTCCCTTTTGTGACTTTTCAGACGGGACCACAGACACACACACACACAGAGAGAGAGAGAGAGAGAGAGAGAAGAGAGGGAGAGAGAGAGAGAGAAATAAAACAAATTTCCAATATTTTTTAATGTTTTTTAGACAATTTAGGCCCTTCAAAAAAAAAAGCGGAACTAGGAGGAATGGGAGGGGGGAAAGGGGGGTGGGGGGTGGGGGGTTTGGGGGAAAGGAGTGGGAGGGAGGCAAATATCCCAAAACCTTATGTGGAAAAAAACGTTGCACAATGACCTTTCAAACTTTTCGTAAATGCCCGGGGATCCCCATCGGAAAAAAACATTTTTGTAACAAATTTCCTTGGACTGTCAACACTTTTTAAAAAAATAGTTATTTTCACAACTTTAAAAAATTAAACATCACGATGGGTCCTAGTGGGTTTTCCCTTTTCAAAACACCCTTTCCTCCGGGGTACAAATGATGTTTTTAAAATTTTGGGCCAAAAAACATGGAGGAGATTGCCCAAAGGGTTTCTTCCCTTTTTCCCAAACCAATATTTTCCCAAATTATTTGGGGTGAAAAGTTTTGTTGACAAGTTTCTGTGTGCTGCTGCACTCACCTTCTGTAGTAAGCTAGGCCCTGTCTGTGCCACCAAATACATCGATTTTAAATTTCACTTTTGGGTTGAAATTGTTTTCCGGGTTCATAGCCTTCAAAATTTTTCACACAAACGGGCCCATATGCAAATCTGCTTCTGCTATGCATTTTTTCCCTCAGAGTCATTGCACAATTTTCAGTAATGTGTACTGGCCCCACACATTTTTAAATTTGAAAATCCGTTCATTGTTTTGAGTGCCCTACAAAGACTGGCAAACACAAGCAGGAAAAAACGATGATCATTGTCAGCTACATTTTTTATCAGTAAAAACCTTTTTTTTCACTGTCAGCATCAGCACCCGGGGAAAAAGGGCACATTTGGGCAAAAAAAAACCAGATAGAGAGAAAAGGCTGCCTTGCCTACCCTTGGCTTTTTTTGGGGTATACAGTGTTGTCCCTGATTACCTGGGGGGGGCACCCTTTTGCGTTTAACACAGCATGGACCTGTGGTAGTAATGTGACAGGGAATAATCGGTTATGGGATTGAACCTCAGGCGAGGGACAATTTGTTTCTTTTCCCTTTCCCGTTTTAAAGGGGGAAAAGCGAAAATTTTTCTGCAGTGCTGAGTTCGTTACTTTCTAAATTTTGCCAGGAGACCCTAAACAGGCAACGAACAGACTTGGGGAGGAAAAAAACTGAATTTTTTGAATTTGGGGCTGGTTAGTGTGGTTGGGGAAAGGAACAAAATTTGAATTTCAAAAGGCCCATAAATTTTTTAAATTGAAACAGTGGGTGCCCTCTTAGAAGGGGGGGTAAGACATCCGACTGAAAAGGCAGCCTTCAGCCCCCACCCACCCAAAAGCTGCGGTTGGGAAATCCGGGCCGGCAAAGAAAAAAAAATTTAAAGAACGAAACAAAAGTGAAAAAAAAACAAAATGTGAAGAACAGTTAATTGGGTTATTTAGATAAGAATTTAAGAAAGGTATTTAGTTAGTTTTTTAGCTTTTTTAATTTAAAGTTATTTAAATTTTGGGCTTTTTTAATTTAAGTATTTTAGTTCATGAGAATAGGGTTTTTTTTGTTGCTTCTACCAGATTACAAGTAGTAAAAAATTTCTCTATCGGGTGGTCTCTAATTTTGAAATTGTTTTTTTTTTAACCCAAGGAGTGGGGTTTTAACATCAAGGAGTGTGTATACACATCTCCCCTTTCCTCCCACCAAGTCCCCCTTTCCCTTCACCCACACCTCCTTCAAAACGGGACAACTCACCCTCACCTTTCCCCCCCAAACTTTCCACCTCCTTTTCTTTTTATGGGTCCCCCTCCAAACCCTAAGAACCGCTTAAACTAAACTCCCCCTTTTTTTCGATAAAATTCCCCGATCTGCTTCCCCTACTGCCCCTCTCTTCATGGCCCCCTACACCATCGCGGGTGACTTCAACATTCATTTTAAATCGCCCCCCCTGACTCCCCCACCCCCAAAAGTCATCAAACCCCCTGGACGGGCTATGGACTGGTTCAGTGTGTCTAGCCCCACTCACATTCGGGGGACACACATTGGATAATTTTACCACAGGGTTGACCAGGCTTTTGGTAAATTCTGTCCTTTCGCCCACACCCCCCGTCTGACCATTTTCTGCCTCGTAGCTGATCCCCACCTTTTTCCGCCCTCCACCTCGAAAAAACGAAACTTTCAAGCCAGAAACCTCTCCGCGTGGGAAAAGACTCTCTTCAACGCTGTCCCCTTTCGCACCTGCTACTTCACCGCCGACCACTCCGTTTGACCCCCAACCCCCCTTCCCCTTTGGTTTCCGGGACCAGTAGGGCCCCTGCCTGTGGCCGCCCTTGTCTCCCAAGAGGCCACCATCACCTTGGTTTTCCTCCGTTGGCCTCAGTTTGCAAGAAGCCAACGTGAAAGACGAAAGACCCCGAGAGACAGGGGCCCCTTAAAAGGGTCCAGTCTGACAGTTCAAAAAGCAATTTTTCCAAACTCCCAAACAAAATTTTTTAAAAACCTTTTTCACGCTAAAAAAAACTGCCTTTTAACAATGCCAAAATTCTTGCTTGCTCCACATCCAAACAGCTTTTAATAAAATTTTACAAAACACTTTTCTTGGAAAAAAAGGGACTCCCCCTTTTTCCTTCCAATCTCCCCCCTTCTGACCTTCCACAGGCTTTTCTGACTCCCTTTGTCAAAAGATCACTAATCTTAGGTTTTCCCACTGGACCCCGGACAAACCTCATGCACCATTTCCCGACCCCCCTTTCCCTGGGGAAACCCTTTCCTAAATTTCCCTTTCCCCATCCTTTTTTTTTGAGGTCTTTGTAAAAAAAACCCTCATAAAATCGGGATTTAAAACCTTGGGGAATTTGGGACCCACAAACCACTTCTTTCCTCCCCCCAAATTCCCTTGAAAACTTTACTCCCTCAAAATTCCCATAAATCATAAAACCACCCCCTCTCAACTGGTTTCCCTTTCCCTTCCCTTCTTTAAAATCGAAATTTTTAAGACCTCTTTTGAAAAAGACTACCCCTGCCCCCTTGAAAAATTTGAAAAAACTAAAAGCCCTGTGTCAAATTTTCCCGTTTCTTTCAAAAATTTTAGAGAAAGTTGTTCTTGCCCAACTGTTAGCCCAACCTTCTTTTCCAACAGCCTTGTCTATCCCCTTCGGGTTCTGTTCCCGTTCGGGAAACAAGTACTGGGGGACTGCTCTTTTAAAAAATTCTGTAACGACATTCTGACTCCCCTTTGGGCCCTGTAAAAATGTTCATTTTAAACTCTCTTGGCCCTTTTGCTGCCTTTGACACTATTCAAAAACTCCTTCCTAAAATTTCCCCCCTTTCATCACTCTTTTGGGCTTGATGACACATTCTTGAGTTGGTTTTCATTCCTACTTCATGTTCGTCAACAAGTAGTTTCTTCAACGGCCTTTTTCAAATCCCTTTTGGGTCTGACCTACGGCTTTGCCAAAAGGGATCTGCCCTTGGGCTTACTCTTCATTTCTACCTTATCCTGTCTCTTCTATCGTCCAAAAACCCCCCTACTTCGCTTTTCTTCCTTCTTGTTTAAAATTCACGTATGTCTCTGGCCTCTTTTGGGCCCTTTCCCTCTCATGATCCAAAACACCCAGTCTTGTGTAGCCAACCAAAAAGGACTGGTTTGGACCCGAAAAAAAAAAAAAATAAATGAAGATAAGTTGAACTGATCCTGATAAACCCCAAACCAAAACTTAAAAACCCCCCCTTTCTTTTCCCGCTTCCACCCAAACTTTTTGTTTCACCTATCACTCTCTCTCTTTGCCCGAAAAACCCCCGGGGTAAAATTTTCTTGTTCAAAACCCTTTTCCCTTCCAACGCATTCAGAAAATGCTGTCGCCCCTTGCTTTCTTGAACTCCGCCGAATTGCTTCTTTTTTCGCCATTTTTTCCCCCAAAGAAAACACAACAAAAGCCCCTTGTCTGCGCTTTTTGTTCTCCCCCGCCTGGTTTACTTTTAACGCTTCTTTTGTCTGGCGCCCCCTCTTTCTCATCAACAAACTTCAAAGAGTTTCAAAATTAAATGCTCCCCGTCTATTTTCCCCCCCGCTTCAAAATTTTAAAACCTTTGTTCTAAATTTGGGCTCCGTTTCTCCCCAAAGGGCTCCCGGGTTCAGCAAAAATTATCCAAAAAATTTGCCTTTTCCTGCTTCAAATCTATTCGAGTTTCCCTGCCCTGAGTATCTCACCCACCTGTTCCCTTTCTTTACACCCCATCTCGAGTTTTTCCGTTCCTATGTGACACTCGTATCTACAAATAATCCCCACTGTTCGCCCCCTAAAAACCCTTTTGGTTTAACGTTTTCCCTTTTCCTATCAAGCTCCAAAAACCTGGGAAACAAAATTTCCCCCGCTCTCTCAGATACTCACCCTCACGCCCACCTTCAAGCGCCTTCTCAAAAACTCATCTGTTTTCCCAGGAAAATTCGTCTTCCCCGTGCCCGACGTTTTTCAATGTGGATGGGGAAATGTCTGCTTTGTGTGCGTTCGTGTTGTGTGAGTGTGTTTTTTGCGGTATGCTTCTTGTGAGTTTTTTTTGGGCCCTTTTTTGGATTTTTTATTTCCTTTTTCTCATGTATGATTGTTATATTTTGGGGATTTTTATTTTCTGTTTTTGATATTGTAAACGCCTAGGGCAAATTTAATTTGGGTTAGGCTCATAAATTTCATAATAAAAAAAAATAATAAAACATATTTAAAAAAAAATAAAAAAGAAATAAATGAATAGAGTACAAAAAAAAAAAAACAACCCAAAAAGAGATGGGAAAAAGGGAAAATTTAAAAAAAGAAAAAAAGAACGAAATTTTAAGACAGGGAGGAATTTTTTGCCCTTTAAGACCCTTATAAAGAAGATTATAAAAATTTAAATAATAGACCCCAACAAACTAACTAATTTAGTAATTTAATGAATTCTTTTTTCCCCTTAACCCCCCGTGAAAACTTTTCGGCGTTTTGTTTTCCATTTTGTTTTCTCTCTTGCTTTTTTGGTTTTTTTCCTTCCTCCCCTTTCCTTTTTTTCCTTCCCCCCCCCTTCCCTTTCCCTTTTTTTTCTTTCTTTCTTTTTTTTCTTTTTTACTTTCTTTCTTTCCGTATTTTTTTTTTATTATTTTCTCTGTGGTATAATTGTGACAACGTCTTGTTTTTCCCCAATGAAAGTTTTAATAATTCACCAAAAAACTTTTTTGCTATATGAAATTTCCCTTTTTTTTTTCCATTGATTTATTTAAACCCATAAATTATGTACTTATTTATCTTTTCCCCTTTTTATTTTTTATTTTTTATTTCATTTTTATTAAGGCATTTATTTAGGTATGTAGGTAATAAAATTGGGGGTTTTGTATTCAATTTGTGATTTTCAAACGACACACAGACACAGGGGAGAGAGAGAGAGAGAAAAAGAGGGGAGAGAGAGAGAGAGAGGAGGAAAAGGAAAAACGAAAAGCCCTTTTTTAATGTTGTTTAGAAATATTTTGGCCCCTTCACAAAAAAACGGACTATGGAGGAATGGGGGGGGGAACGGGGTAGGGGGGGGGTTTGGGGGAAATGGAGGGTGGAGGGAGGCCAGTTTTTTACCAAACTTATTTTGGAAAAACAACGTTGCACAATGAGCCCTTTTCAAACGTTGTCTTTTACATGTATCCCCCATCGTGGTATTAAAAAAATATTTTTAAAATAATCCTTGGCTGTCAATCACACATAGTAAAAGTCCACTTCACAACCCTTTTTAAAAACAAAAAGTCACGATGGGGGCCTAGTGAGGGGTTTCCTTTTACAACAACTTTGCTCCAGGTACAAAAAGATTTTGTGAATTGGCCACAAAAAAATGGGGGATTGACCAAGGGCTTCCCTCTTTTTCCCCAAAAGTTGCCATTTTTTTGTGTGTGAATGTTTTTGTTGACAAGAATTTTTTGTGCGCTGCACACACCTTTTTGTGTTAAATTAGGCCCTGCTGTGCCACAAAAAATCGTTTTTTAATCACGTTTGGGTTTTATTGTTTTCCTTCAGTATTTTTCACACTAAAAAATCAAAATGCAAACGCTTTTTTCCCCTTGGGACTTTTTCTAAGTCATTGCCCAAAAATATCAGTAACTGTGTACTGGCCCCACAGTTTTTATTTTTGGGTATGGCCCTTTTAATTTTTTTGAGTGCCAAAACAAAGACTGGGGAAACACAAAAAAGGCCAAAAAGATGATCATTGTCACTACATTTTTTCTTAAAAACCATTTTTTCAAATGTTTAGAAACAGCAGCATAGAAAAAATTTGGGGAAAAGTTGGCAAAAAAAAACCAAATAGAGGGTGAAAAGGGTTTCCTTTCCTTTCCCTTGGCCCTTTTTTGGGTATCACAGTGTTGTCCCCCGATTACCTGGGGGGGGCAAAATTTTTTTCGATACAAAAGCATGGAAAACTGTTTTTTGAAAAGTGACAGGGGGTTTAAACGGTTATAGTATTGAACCCAGGACGGGCGACAATCTTGTTTCTTTTTTCTTCCCTTTTTAAAAGGGGGATAGCGTCATGTTCTGCAGTGCTGAGTTCAGCATACTTTCTTAAAAATTGCCAAAGGGGACTCCTAACAGGGATACCCAAAAAGACTTGTGTAGGAAACCCAACCCCCGAATAATTTTTAAATAGGGTGGTTGTGGGTGGGGTTTGGGGGGGAACAAAAGTGAACTCATAAGGCATAAATTTTTCCCAAAGTTTTCAGTAGGTGTCTCTTAGCAGTGGGGGAAGGGCTTCCCTTTTGAAAAGGCACGCCTTCAGGCCCACCCCTCCAAAACTGCGGGTTCGAAACCTGGCCGAAACAAAAGAAAAAAATGTGGGAAAAAGAAAAAAAATATTGGAAGAAAAAAAAAAAAAAGCAGTTAATTAGTTTTTAGATAAGTTGTAAGTAAGGTAGTTAGTTAGTTAGTTAGGCTATTTAATTAGTTACTTTTATTTTGCTTTTTAAAAAATTAGTTAGGTTTCTTAGAAATAGGGGTTTTTTTTTTTGCTTTACCAGTTACAAGGTTAAAGGGAAAAGTCCCCCTTTTGTTTTCTCTTTTAAATTTGTAATTGTCTTTTTTTTAATCACGGAGTTGTATTACATTTCATATATAAGAAAATAAACAGGGAAAAATGAAAAAGTAACCAAAAATTTCAATCAACAAAGGGGAAAAGATGGAAATAGGAAGATAAAGAAAGAAATAAAAAACGAAATTTTTAAGACAGGGAGGATTGATTGCCTTTAAGACGTTATGAAAATGATTTATTAAAATTTAGAATAAAACCAATAACTAATAAATTTTGTAATTAAGGAAATTTTTTTTTTCACTTAAACCCCCTGTGCAGACTTTGGCGTTTTTTTGTTTTTCCCTTTTGTTTTTTCTCTTTTTTTTTGGGGTTCTTTTCCTTCCTCCCCCCCCCTCCTTCCCCCCTTCCCCTTCCCTTCCCTTTTTTTTTTCTTCTTCTTTTTTTTTTTTCCGTATTTTTTTCAAATGTTCTTAATGGGGATAAATTTTGACAAGTCTTTTGTTTTTTCCTCCAAAAGAAGTTTTTTTAAAAATTTACCCAAAATTTTTTATGTTCATGAAAATTCCTTGTTTTAAACTCAAATTTAATTTTTTTACGTTTATACTTATTTACTTTTTTTATCTTTCCCCTTTATTTTTTTATTTTTTATTTTTTTATTTATTAAAAGGGATTTTATTTGGTATGTAGGGTTTTAAAAATTTGCCTTTTTGTATTTTAAATTTTTTGACTTTTCAGGGCAGACCAAAAACGCACACAGAGAAAAAAAGAGAGAGGGGAGGGGAGAGAGAGAGAAGGGGGAGAGAGGAGAGAAGGGGAGGGAGAAAACGAAGGGCCCAAAAATTTTTAAAGCGGGTTTTGATATTTTAGGCCCCCACAAAAAACGGATATGGAGGGAAAGGGAGGGGGAACGGGGTAGGGGGGGGGCTGGGGGAAATGGAGTGAGGAGGGGGGCAGATATTTTCAAACTTTGTGGAAACAACGTTTCACAATGAGCCTTTACAAAAAAGTTTGTCTTGGACATGGGGTCCCAATCGTGGTATTTAAACTATTTGTTAAATTAAACCTTGGATGTCAACACCATTTTTTTTTTTGGGCCCCTTCTAAACTTTTTAAAATAAAAAGGGCAAAAAGTGGGGGGGCCCAGTGAGGATTTCCCTTTCCAACATCTTTGTCCAGGTACAAATGAGTGTTTAAAATTGGCCACAAAAAAAGGAGGAGATTTACCAAGGTCTTCCCTCTTTCCCCAATAGTTGCCATTATTTGTGTGGAATGTTTTTGGGTTTAAAAGGGTTCTGTGTGCTGCTGCATATCACCTTCTGTAGTAAATTAGGGGCCCCGTCTGTGCCCCCAAATACATTTGATTTTGAAATTTACGTTTGGTTGTTTTTGTTTTCCTGTTCATAAAACCTTCAATATTTTTTTACACTAACATCATATGCAAATCTGCTTCTGCAAAGCCTTTTTCTCAGGGGTCCTTTTCACAAAATCGTAACTGGTATGGCGGGGCCCCACAGTTTCATTTTTATATGCCGTTCATTGGGTTTTTAAATGCCATACAAAAATGGGAAACTCAAGCAGGCAAAAGTTTTCATTGTCCCCTTTCATGTTTATCAGTTTAAAAAACCCTTTTTTCACTGTCAGCATCAGCACATAGAAAAAAACTGGGCAAAAGTTTGGCAAAAATTTAAAAAACCCCATAGAGATGAAAAGGCGCCTTGGGCCCACCCCTTTGGTTCTTTGGTTTTATCACAGTGGGGTCCCTGAATTTCCTGGAGGGGGCACTTTTGGGGGTTTCACAGCTGGACACGTGGTAATAAAAGTAAAAAAGGGAAATTTAAAAGGTTATAGTATTGAAAACCCCAGGACACGAAAAATGTTTTTTCTTTTTCCCCTTCCCCCTTTTTTTAAAAGGGGGTAGCGTCATGTTCTGCATGCTTTAGTTCAGCAAACTTTTTTAAGTTGCCCGGGGGACTCCTAACAGGCATTTCGAACAGAAATTGTGTAGGAAAACAACTGAATATTTGAACTAGGTTTTCCCGGTTAGTGCTGGTTAGGGGGGAACAAAATGAACTTATAAGGGAAAAAATTTTTTCAATGTTTCAGTAGGTGTCTCTTAGGGAGTGGGTTAAAACAAACCCTCGAAAAGGCACGCCTTCAAACGCCCCCCCCCATCCAAAAGCTGCGGGTTCGAATCCTGGCCGAGCAAAAAAAAAAATGTGAAAAAAAAAACAAAAAAGTAAGAACGAAACAAAAAAGGGGAAGAAAAAGTTAAATTTTTTTTGTTAGATAAGTATTTAAATTTAAAGGGAGTTTTTTAGTTAGTTAGCTATTTAATTTAGTTACTTATTAAACTATTTAATTAATTATTTTGTTCCCTGAGAATAGGGTTTTTTTTTTTTTTTCTTCCCACCAGATTACCAAAAGTAAAGAGTCCCCCTTTCTGTGTGTCTCAACTTTGGGAATTGTCTTTTTTTTTTTTAATAAAGGAATGTGTATTAATAACATATATAGGAAAATAAAAAGAATAAATGAAAAGGGGTACAAAAAAAACAAAAAACAAAAAGAGATGGAAAAAAGGAAGGGTAAAAAAAGAAATAAGAACGAAATGTAAGACGGGGGGATTGATGTTCCATGGGGGACGTTATGAGAAGGGTGATTATAAATTCGAATAATAGACCTAACTAACTAAAATTTAAATTTATAATTAATGAATTCTTTTTTTTACTTACCCCCCGTGCAGACTTCGGCGTTTTGTTTTTTCCCTTTTTTTTTATCTCCCCTTTTCTTTTTTTGGGTTTTTTTTCCTTCCCCCCCTCCCTCCTTCCCTCCTTCCTTCCTTCCTTCCTTTTTTTTTTCTTTTCTTAAATTTCTTTTTTTTCCCTATTTTTTTCTTTTTTTTTACTCTACTGGTATAATTTTTGACAAAAGTCTAGTTTCCCCCAATGAAGTTTTAAATTTAAATTTACCCAAAATCTTTTTTGCTATATGAAATATTTCCCTTTTTTTTTCCATTGATTTATTTACTTAAAAACTTATTTTAAAAAATTTATCTTTTTCCCTTTTTTATATTTATTATTTCTTTATTTATTAAGGCATTTATTTAGGTTTGTAGGGTAATAATTTTCTTATGTATTCAATTTGTGACTTTTCAGACAGACACACAGACACACAGAGAAAAGAAAAGAGAGAGAAAAGAGGGAGAGGGGAGAGAGGGGAGAGGAGAGAAAAGGAGAGAGAAAAACGAATTTCCAATACTTTAATGTTGTTTTTGACTATTTAGGGGCCCTTTTTACAAAAAAGCGGACTAGGAGGAATTTGGGGTGGGGGAAGGGGGGAGGGGTGGGGTGGGGGGGAAAAGGGGGTGAGGGGGGAGGCAAAATACCAAACTTTTGTGGAAAAAAACGTTGCACAATGAGCCTTTTCAAACGTTCGTCTGACATGGATCCACTCGTTTGGGAAAAAAAACATATTTGCAAAAAATTTCCCTTTGGGCGTCAAAACACACATTTAATTTCCACTTCCCAACTTTCAAAAAACAACAGTCACGATGGGTCCCAGTGGGATTTCCCCTTTCCCAAAATCTTTGCTCCGGGACAAATGATTGTTGAACTTGGCCAAAAAACCCTGGAGGAATTGACCCAAGGGGCTTCCCCCTTCCCCAATAGTTTTCCATTATTTTTGTGTGAAAAATTTTGTTGACAAATTTTTTTGTGCTGCTGCACATCACCTTCTGGAGTAAGTTGGCCCCCGTCTGTGCCACAAAAACTTGATTTTTTAATCACGTTTGGGGGAAATTTTTTTCCTGTTCATAGGGCCTTTTAGTATTTTTTTACACTAACAGTCCCTATGCAAAACTCTTCTGCTATTCCCCCTTTTTTTCAGAGCCATTGCACAATACAGTTTAAATGTTTACTGGCGGCCCCCAAGTTTTTATTTTGATAGGCCGTTCATTTTTTTTGAGTGCCCTACAAAGCTGGGAAACACAAGGGAGGCAAACGATGATCATTGTCAGTACATATTTATCAGTAAAAACCCTTTTTTCACTGTCAGCACAGCCATAGAACAAACTGGGCACAGTTGGCAAAAATAAACCACATAGAGATGAAAAGGCCCGCCCTTTCCTACCCTTTGGGTTCTTCTGTGTATCACAGTGTTTTCCCTGATTACCTGGAGGGGGGACTTTTTTTTCGATACACAGCATGGACACTGTGGTAGTAATGTGACCGGGAAAAAATCGGTTTTTTAGTATTGAACCTCAGGAAACGACAATGTTGTTTCTTTTGCCTTCCGTTTTGAACCCGGGGGTAGCGTCATGTTCTGCAGTGTGAGTTTTAAACATACTTTCTAAAGTTGGCCCCGGAGACCCCCAAACAGGCATACGAACGACTTGTGTAGGGGAAAAAACTTTAATATTTGAACTAGGCCCGCTGGTTTTGCTGGTTTGGGAGGAACAAAAGTGAAATTCATTTGGGAAAATTTCTCAATTTTACAGTAGGTGTTTTTCTTAGCAAATGGGGTAAACATTTCCTCTTTAAAAGGCACGCCCTTTAGACCCCACCCATCCAAAAGCTGCGAATTTGAAAACCGGGCCCAGCCCAAAAAAAAAAAATGTGAAGAAACGAAAACAAATGTGAAGAACAAAACAAAATGTGGGAAAAACAGTTTTTTTTAGTTAGTTAGATAAATAGTAAGTAAGGTAGTTTTGTTTGTTAGGGTTTGCTATTTAATTTGTTTCTTTGTTTATTTAATTAAATTAGTTTGTTCTTTAGGGAAAAGGGTTTTTTTGTTGCTTCTTACCAGATTACAAGTAGTTTAAAAAGCTCTTTTTTGTGTGGGCTCTAACTTTGTAATTGTCTTTTTTTTAATCAAAAGGGGTGTCTTATACATAATTAAAAAGGAAAATAAACAGAATAAATTTAATAGGAGTAACAAAAAAAACCCAAAAAACAAAGAAGGGGATGGAAAAAAGGAAATAAAGAAAGAAATAAAAACGGGAAAAGTAAGACAGGGGGGCTTGATGTTTTCCCAAACGTTTTTGAGAAGATGATTATAAATTCAGAATAATAGACCCAACTAACTAACAATTCAGTAATTAATGAATTCTTTTTTCACTTAACCCCCTGTGCAGCTTCGGGTTTTGTTTTCCCTTTTGTTTTTTCTCTCTTGCTTTTTTTTGGTTTTTTTTCCTTCCCTCCCTCCTTCCTTCCTTTCCTTTCTTTCTTTCTTTCTTTCTTTCTTACTTTCTTTTCCTTTCCGTTTTTTTTTTCATATGTACTCTAGTGGTAAAAATTGTGACAAAGTCTATGTTTTCCTCAAAAGAAGTTTTAATAATTCACCAAAATCTTTATGCTATATTAAAAAATTCCTTGTTTTTTCTCATTGTTTTTTGTTTCGTTATAATTTTGAAATTATTTATCTTTTCCCCTTTTTATATTTATTTTTTTATTTCTTTATTTATTAAAAGGGAATTTTTTTAGGTAATTTTAGGAAAAATTTGTTTTTGTAAATTTAATTTTTGAAATTTTCAGACGACACACAGGGCACTTTAAAGAAAAGGGAGAGAGAAAAGAGGAGAGAGAGAGAGAGAGAGGAGAAGAGAGGGGAGGGGAGGGGAGAGAGAGAGAGAATTCGAATGCCAATACTTTTAATGTTGTTTAGACTATTTAGGCCCCTTTTACAAAAAAAAGGGGCTTTGGAAGGGAAAGCGATGGGGGAACGGGGTAGGGGTGAGGGCTGGGGGGAAAGGGGAGTGAGGAGGGAGGCAGAATACCCAAAATTATGTGGAAAAAAACGTTTCTCAATGGGGCCTTTACAAACGTTTTGTATGACATGGATCCCACATCGTGGGGATAAAACATATTTGTAACTAATTTCCCTTTGGCCCGTCAATCACAATAGTAATAGTCCACTTCACAACTTTCCCAAAAACAAAAGTACGATGGGTCCCAGTGGGGGATTTCCTTTCACAACATCTTTCTCCCGGTACAAATGATGTGTTGAACTTTGGGCCCCAAAAAATGGGGGAATTGGGCCAAGGTCTTCCCTCTTTCCAAATAGTTGCCATTATTTGTGTGTGGGAAAGTTTTTTTTGACAAAATTTTTGTGGCTGCTGCACCCTCACCCCTTTTGTAGTAAGCTAGGCCCCGTCTGTGCCCAAATACATCGATTTTTAATCACGTTTTTGGTTTTTAAATTTTTTTCCCCGGGATAGCCTTTTAGTATTTTTCCCCCTAAAAGTCATATGCCCAAAAAAACCCCCCCCCCCCCCCCTCCCCCCCCCCCCCCCCCCTTAATTGGGAAATTTTTTCAGACCATTGCACAATATCAGTAACTGTGTACTGGCGCCCCACAGTTTTTATTTTTTATATTGCCCCTTCATTGTTTTTTATGCCATTCAAAAAACTTTGGGAAACACAAGCAGGCAAAAAGAAGATCCCCTTGTCAAAATCATATTTTTCATTAAAAAAAATTTTTTTCAAATGTCGCTTTTGCAGCATTTGAAAAACTGGGCAAAAGTTTTGGAAAAAAACCAGAAGAGATGAAAAGGCTGCTTGGGTTTCCCTTGGGTTCTTCTGTGTATCACAGGTTTTTTCCCCGAAATTTCCCGGGGGGGGGCACTTTTTTCGAAAACACAGCATGGCACTGTGGTTGTAATGTGACAGGGGTTTAAACGGTTATAGTATTTTAACCCCAGGACGACGGGCAATGTTGTTTCTTTTTGCCTTCCGTTTTGAAAAAGGGGGGAAAGGGGCCATGTTCGGGAAATGCTGAGTTTCAGCATACTTTCTAAAAATTGCCCGGGGGAAACCCCCCAGGCATACGAACAGACTTGTGTAGGAAAAAAAACTGGTTTTTTTTGAAAATTGCGGGTTGGGTTTGGCGGGGAGGGAGGAAAAAAAAGGGGAAAATTCATAAGGATAAAAATTCCTTTTTTCCCGTTTGGGGTCTCTTGCAATTTGGGGTTAAAAAATTCCGTCGAAAAAAGGGACGGCTTCAGACCCCCAAACCCCTCCAAAAAACGGGGGGTTTTGAAAACCTGGCCGGCAAAGAAAAAAAAGTGAAGAACGGGAAAAAAAATGTTAAGAACAAAACAAAATTTTAAGAAAAGTTTAAATTTGTTTTGTTAGGGTAAGTAGGAAAATTTAAAAAAGTTTGGTTTTGTTAGGGTTGCATTTAAAGTTTTCTTAGTTTTGCATTTAATTAAGTAGTTAGTTCATGGGGAATAGGGGTTTTTTTTTTGCTTTTTACCAGTTAAAGTATAAAGAGGGCCTCTTTCTGTGTGTCTCTAACTTTGTAATTTGTCTTTTTTTTTTTTAAACAAGGAGTTTTGTAAAATACATACATATATAAGGGAAAAAAAACAGAAAAAATGAAAAAGGGGTACAAAAAAAAAAACAAAAAAGAAGAGATGGAAAAAGGAAGATAAAGAAAAAAATAAGAACGAAATTTTAAGACAGGGGGAAATTTATGTGGGCCTTTTTAAGGGCTTTTTAAAGATGATTATAAATTCAGAATTAAAAAGACCTAACTAAAATAACTAATTCAGTAATTAATGAATTCTTTTTTTTTTCCCTTTCCCCGTGGGAGTCCCCGGCCGTTTTTTTTTTCTATTTTGTTTATCTCTCTTTCTTTTTTTTTTCTTTTCCTTCCCCCCCTCCTTCCTTCCTTCCTTCCTTCCTTCCCCTTCCCCTTTCCCTTTCCCTTCCCTTTCCCTTTTTTCTTTTTTTTCTTTCTTTCTTTTTTTTCTTACTTCTTTCTTTCCGTATTTTTTTCCCTTTTGTACTCTAGTGGTATAATTGTGACAACGTCAAAGTTATCCTCAATGAAGTTTTAAAATTCACCAAAATCTTTAGCTAAAAGAAATATTTTTTGTTTTTTTTCATTGATTTATTTACCTATATACTTAAAGTACTTATTTTCCTTTTTTCCCTTTTTAAAAATTTATTATTTCTTTTTTTTATTTGGCAAATTAAAATTTTGGTATGTAGGTAATTTAAATTGCTTTTGTATTCAAAAATTTTTACTTTTCAGGGCCGACCAAAAGCACAAAACACCCCACAGAGAAAGAGAGAGAGAGGGGAGAGAGAGAGAGGGGGAGAGAGAGAGGAGAGGAGAGGAGAGAATAAAAGAAAAGGGCCCAAAACTTTAAAAGTTGTTTAAAAATATTTTAAAGGCCCCTTTTCCAAAAAAAACGGGGCTATGGAGGAAAAGGGATGGGGGAACGGGGGTAGGGTAGGCCTGGGGAAAAGGAGTGGGGGAAAAGGGAGATTTTACCAAAATTATGTGGAAACAACGTTGTACCCAAAGACCTTTTCAACGTTCCCTCATGACAAAAAATCCCCCCATCGGGTATATAAAAAATTTTAACAATCCTTGGACTTTTCAAACCCCACATAGTAATAGTCCACTTCCAACTTTTTTTTTAAAAACAACAGTCACGATGGGGGCCCCAGTGAGGAAATTTTTTTTCAAACATCTTTTCTCCCGGAAAAAATGATGTGTTTTAACTTGGCCACAAACATGGGGGAGATTGACCAAGGTCTTCCCCTTTCCCCCCAAAAGTTGGCATTAAATTTTTGTGTGAATGTTTTTTTGACAAGATTTGTGTGGGTGCTTTCAAAAATTCCCTTCTGTAGTAAGCTAGGCCCTGTTGTGCCAAAAAAATACAAACGATTTTTAATCACGTTTTTTTGTATTTTTTCCTGTTCATAGCCCTTTAGTATTTTTCACAAAAAAAAAGGGGTTTTTGCAAATCTGCTTCTGCTATGCACTTTTTTCTCAGAGTCATTTTCACAATATCCCGTAAAATGTGTACTGGCGCCACACAGTTTCATTTTTATATGCCTTTTTTGTTTTTTAGGCCCTAAAAAAAGACTGGGGAAACTAAAGCAGGCAAAAGATGATCATTTCGCTACATGTTTATCAAAAAAAACCATTTTTTTCACTGTCAGCATCACAAAACATAGAAAAAAACTGGGCACAGTTGGAAAAATTAAAACCCCATTGAGATGAAAAAAGGTGCCTTGCCTACCCTTGGGGTTCTTCTGTGTATCACAGTGTTGTCCCTTTATTACTGGGGGGGCACTTTTTTGCGATACACAGCAAGGCCCTGTGGTAGTAACCCTAACAGGGAATAATCGGTTTTTAAATTTTTGAACCCCAGGGCGACGACAATGTTGTTTCTTTTTTCCCCTTTCCCCTTTTTAACGGGGTAGCGTCATGTTTTTGCAGTGCTGATCCAGCATTCTTTTTAAGTTGCCAGGAGACCCTTAAAAAGGCATAGAACAGGGCTTTGTATGAGACAACTGAATATTTTTAACTACTGCTGGTTAGTGCGGTTTGGGAGGAACAAAAATGAAAATTCCCTAAGGCAAAATTTCTCAATGTTCAGTAGGTGTTTTTTAGCTTGGGGGAAGACATCCTCTGAAAAGGGGACGCCCCTTTAGACGCCCCCCCAAACCCAAAAACTGCGGGTTTTGGGAAACCTGGCCCAGCAAAGAAAAAAATGGAAGGGAAAAAAACAAAATTTTGAAGAACAAAAAAAAAATGTGAAGAACAGTTTGTTTGATAAGTTTGTAATTAAGGTACTATTTTGTTAGTTAGCTATTTTAAATTTGTTAATTTTGTTAGCTTTTTTAATTTTAAATTTTTAGTTCATGAGAATAGGGGGTTTTTTTTTTTTTGGGTTCTACCCGATTACAATTTGTAAAGAGTCCCCTTTTGTGGGGTCTCTAAATTTGTAATTGTCTTTTTTTTTTTTTTAATCAAGGGTGGGGTATATACATAAATATATAGGAAAAAAACAGAATAAATGGAAAGATACAAAAAAAAACAACAAAAAAAAGGAAAAGATGGAAAAAAGGGGAAAAAAAAGAAAGAAATAAGAACGAAATGTAAGAAGGGAGGATTGATGTGCCATGAAAGGGCGTTATGAGAAGATGATTTTAAAATTTAAATAATAGACCTAACTAAATAACTAATTCTTTAAATTTAAAAATTCTTTTTTCACTTACCCACTGTGCAAGGGCTTCCCGGGGTTTTGTTTTTCCCTTTTTTTTTATCTCTCTTGCTTTTTTTGGGTTTTTTTCCTTCCCTCCCTTTCCCCCCTTCCTTCCTTTTCCCTTTCCCTTTCTTTTTCCCTTTCCTTTCCTTTTCTTTCTTTCTTTCTTACTTTCCCTTTTTTTCCGTATTTTTTTCATTTTTTGTACTCCCATTTTAAAAATTTTGACAACGTCTATGGGTTTTCCTCAAAGGGAAATTTTAAAAAAAATTTACCCAAAAACTTATGCTATATGAAATATTTCCCTTTTTTTTTTCTCATTTATTTTTTTTAAAGGGATATACTTATTTTACTTATTTATCTTTTCCTTTTATATATTTAATTTTTTATTTCTTTATTTATTTAAAGGAAAATTTTTTTAGGTGGTAGGTAATAATTTGCTTATGTATTCAAATTTTTGACTTTTTTGACAGGGCACACGGGCACAGAGAGAGAGAGAGAGAGAGAGGGGGAAAAGAGAGGAGAAGAGAGGGGAGAGGGGAGAGAGGGGAGAGAAGAGAATACGAATGCCAAACTTTAATGTTGTTTTTTGGGCTATTTTGGCCCATTCACAAAAAAGCGGACTATGGAGGAATGCGAAGGGGGGAAAGGGGGGAGGGGTGAGGGAGGGGGGGAAAAAGGGGGTTGGGGGGGGGGCCAAAAATTTTTAAACCAAACTTTTGTGGGAAAAAAAAGTTGTACAATGAGCCTTTTTTCAAAAGTTCGGCTGGACATGGTTCCCCCCATCGTGGTTTTAAAACATATTTTTTTAACTAATCCATTGGGGCTGTCAATCCCCCCCCCACAAGTAATAGTCCAAACCTCCAACTTCAAAAAACAACAGTCCCCCCCATGGGTCCCAGTGGGATTTCCGTTTACAACAAACTTTTTTCCAGGTACCCAAAAAGGTTTTGTTTTTAAATTGGCCACAAACGGGGAGTTTTACCCAAGGTCTTCCCTCCCTTTTCCCAAAAAAGTTGCCTTTTTGTGTGGGGAATGTTTTTGTTGACAAGATTCTGTGGGGCTGGGACATCAACCTTTTTGGGAGAAGCCTTGGCCCTGTCTGTGCCCCAAAATTTCAAACGATTTTGAATCACTTTTGGGTTTTATTGTTTTTTCCCGTTCTTGCCTTCAGTATTTTTCCCCACTAACATTTATATGCAAATTTTGCTTCTGCTAAGGCCCCTTTTTCCAGAATCATTTTCAAAATATCAAGTAATGTTTGGGACTGGCGCCCAAAAACAGTTCATTTTGGGTATCCGTTTTATTGTTTTTAAATGCCAATAAAAAAGCTGGCAAACACAAGCAGGGGAAAAATGATCATTGGGCATACATGTTAAACAGTAAAAACCAAATTTTTTTACTGGGAAACATCAGAGCATAGAAAAAAACTGGGCACAGGGGGCAAAAATTTAAAAAAGGAAAAGGGTGAAAAGGCTGCCTTGCCTACCCTTGGCTTTTCTGGGGGGAAAACAGTGTTGTCCTTTATTACCAGGGGGGGAAAAATTTTTGATACACCATGGTACCGTGGGAAATTTTTAACGGGAAAAAGGAATAAACGGTTTTAAATAAATTTTTTCCTCGGACGACGACAATGTTGGGTTTTTTTTGGCCTTTGGTTTTTAAACGGGGATAGCGTCATTTCTGCAGTGCTGAGTCCAGCATACTTTCAAACGTTGCCAGGGGACTCCTTAAAAAGGCAAACGAACAGAAATTTTGTTGGAAAAAAACCCGAATTTTTTGAATGCTGTGGTTTGTGCTGGGTTTGGGGGGAACAAAAGTGAAATTCAAAAAGGCATAAATTTCTCAATGTACGTAGGTGGTCCTTAGCAGTGGGGTAAGACATCCGTCTTTAAAAAAGGGACGCCTTCAGACGCCCACCCATCCAAAAAACGCGGGTTTTGAATCCTGGCCGGGGGCAAAAAAAAAAAAATTTGAAGAACAAAAAAAAATGGGGAAAACAAAACAAAATGTGAAAAAACAGTTAAATTTGTTAGTTTGATAAGTAAGGTTTGGGTTTGTTTTGTTAAATTAGGGAAATTTAAAATTTTTTACTTGTTACTATTTAATTTAAATTTGTTAGTTCCCTGAGAAAAAGGGGGGTTTTTTTGGGGTTTCTTTCCTAGATTAATGTTGGGAAAAAGGGCTCTTTCGTGTGGGTTTCTCCTTTTGTTAAAGGGCTTTTTTTTTTTAAACAAGAATGGTAATACAAAAAATATAAAAAATAAAAAAATAAATGAATAGAGTACAAAAAAACAACAACAAAGAAAAAGATGGAAAAAAGGAAGATAAAAGAAAGAAAAAAAAACGAAATGTAAACGGGAGGATTGATGTGCCATGAAGACTTATGAGGGAAGATGATTATAAATCAGAAAATAGACCCCAACTAACTTAAATTTTGTAATTTAAAGAATTCTTTTTTCACCCAACCCCCGGGGGGGACTTTTGGCGTTTTGTTTTCCCATGTTGTTTTTCCTCTTGCTTTTTTTGGTTTTTTTTCCTTCCCTCCCTCCTTTTTCCTTCCTTTTCCCTTTCCCTTTCCCTTTCCCTTTCCCCCCCTTCCCCTTTCCCTTTCCTTTTTTTTTCTTTCTTTTCCCTTTCTTCTTTTTTTCCCTATTTTTTTCAATAATTTTTTCTCTAGTGGGTTTTTAAATTTTGACAACGTCTTTGTTATCCTCAATTTAAGTTTTTTTTAAAATTTTCCCCAAAACTTTTGCTGTATGAAATATTCCTTGTTTTTTTTTTTCATTGATTTTTTTTACGTATAAACTTATGTACTTATTTACCTTTTCCTTTATATATTTTTTTATTTTTCTTTTTTTATTAAGGGAAATTTTTTTTGGTATGTTTGATAATAATTGCTTATTTTATTCATTTTGTGACTTTCAGTCGACAGACAGAGAAAGAGTTTCGGAGAGAATGAGAAGAGGGGGGAGAAGAGAGAGAGAGAGGGGAGGAGAGAGAGGAGTTTAGTGAAGGGGAGGAGAGAGAAGAGAAATACGAATGCCAATACATTAAAGTGGTTTTTGACTATTTAGGCCCATTATAAAAAGCGGATTTTGGAGGGAAAGCGATGGGGGAACGGGGTAGGGGTGAGGGCTGGGGGAAATGGAGTGAGGGGGGAGGGAGTTTAAAACCCAAAATTATGTTGGAAAACAACGTTGCACAATGAGCCCTTTTCAAAGTTCGTATGACATGGATCCCACAACGTGGAATTTAAAAAAATTTGTAACTAATCCTTGGGCTTTAAAACACACATAGTAATGTCCATTCACAAATTTCAAAAAAACAACAGTAAAGATGGGTCCCAAATGAGGATTTCCTTTCAAAAACTCTTTTCTCCAGGTTAAAAAGGGATTGTTTGAAAATTGGCCAAAAAACATGGAGGGGGATTGACCAAGGGTTTTCCCCTTTCCCCCTTTCCAATAGTTGCCATTATTTGTGTGTGAATGTTTTGTTGACAAGAAATTCTGTTTTGCTGCGGGACATCAAATTTTTTGTAGTAACTAGGCGCTGTCGTGCCAAAAAAATTTTTGATTTTGAATCCGTTTGGTTGGGGGGGTTTTCCTGTTCCTGAACCTTTAAATATTTTTTACACGAAAAAGGGCATATGGAAAATTGGGTTCTGCTACGCATTTTTTTCCCCAGAGTCTTTGGGACCTATCATAATTTTGTACTGGCGCACACATTTTCATTTGATTCCCCTTCATTGTTTTGAGTTATACAAAGGGGCAAACACAAGCACGCCAAACGGGTTCAACTTTCAGTGCATATTTATAAGTTTAAAAACAATTTTTTTTATGTCAGCATCAGCAGCACAGAAAAAAACGGGCACAAAATTTGGGAAAAATTTAAAACCAAAATTGAGAGAAAAAGGGTGCTTGCCTACCCCTTTGGGTTTTCGGGGTATCAAGTGTTGTCCCCGATTAAACCCGGAGGGGGCCTTTTTGCGATACACCCGCATGGACGCTTTGGGGGTTTGTTTAAAGTGACAGGGGAAAAATTGGTTATAGTTTTTTAAAACCCCCAGGACGGGCGACAAGGGTTTTTTCTTTTGCCCTTTTGTTTTGGGAAAAAGGGGTAGCGTCATGTTCTGCAGTGCTGGGGGTTCAGCAACTTTTTAAAGTTGCCAGGGGACCCTAACAGGCATACGGAAAAAGACTTGTGGGGGAAAAAACTGAAAAATTTGAACTAAACTTTTGGGGGAGTGCCGGGTTTGGGAAAAAACAAAAGTGAACTTCATAAGGCATAAATTTTCAATGGGGAGTAGGGGGCTCTTTTCAGTGGGTTAAGACATCCGTCTGAAAGGGAAAGCCTTCAGCGCCCACCCATCTAAAAGCTGCAGGTTCGGGAAACCTGGCCCCCAGCAAAGAAAAAAAAAAAGTGAAGAACAAAAAAAAATGTGAAGAAAAGAACAAAATTTTGAAGAACAGTTTTTAAAAAAGTTAGTCAGATAAGTAGAAAGAAAGGTAGTTAGTTAGTTAGTTAAACTAATTTTTAATTTGTAAATTAGCTATTTTTAATTAATTAGTTTGTTCAAGAGAATTTGTTTTTTTTTTGGTTTTTTTTTTTTTTTTTTGCTTTCCCACCAGAAAATTTTTAAAAAGTAAAAAGTCTCTTTTTGGTTTTTTGTCTCTAATTTTTAATTGCTTTTTAAAAAAAAAATCAAGGAAAATTTGAAAATACATAAATTTATCAGAAAATAAAAAAAATAAATGAAAAGAGTTAACAAAAAAACAACAACAAAGAAAAAAGATGGAAAAGGAAGATAAAGAAAGAAAAATAAAACGGAAAAGTTTAAGGGCAGGGGGATTTTTCCCTTTAAAAACGTTTTTGGAAAAAGATGATTAAAAAATTTAGAAAAAATAGAACCCAACAAAAAAACTAATTCAGTAATTAATGAATTCTTTTTTAATTTCCCACCGTGCAGGGCTTCGGCGGGTTTTTTCCTTTTTTTTTATCCTCTTGGCTTTTTTGGGTTTTTTTCCTTCCCTCCCTCCCTCCTTCCCTCCTTTCCCTTTCCTTTCCTTTTCCTTTTTTTCTTTCTTTCTTTTTTCTTTCTTTTCTTACCTTTTTTTTCTTTCCGTAAATTTTTTTTTATTATGTACTCTTTGTGGTTAAATTTTGGGCAACGCTATGTTATCCTCAAATGAAGGGTTTTTAAAATTCACCAAAATCTTTATGCAATGAAATTTTCCTTGTTTTTTTCCATTGATTATATTTACGGTTTTAATTTTTGTACTTATTTTTTTTTCCTTTATATATTTATTTTTATTTCTTTATTATAAAAGCAAATTTTTTCGGTATTACTTAAAAAATTGGGGAAAATGTATTTTAATTTGTAATTTTTAAAACAGACAGACGAAAAGAGAGAGTGACCCCCGAGAGAGAGGCGAGAAAAGAGAGAGAGAGAGAGAGAGGGGAAAAGGGGAGGGGAGAGAGAGAGAGAGAGAGAATACGAATGCCAATACTTTAATTTTTTTTAGACTATTTTGGCCCATTCACAAAAAAGCGGGGGCTGTTTGGGGGAATGGGAAAAAGGGAACGGGGGGAGGGGTGAGGGCTGGAGAAATGGGGGTGAGGGGGGAGGGAGATATACGAAACTTATGGGGGAAACAACGTTTTTACAAAGAACCTTTTTCAAACGGTTTTTGGGCAGGGCATTTTATCCCCAAAATCGGGGGTATTAAAAAAATATTTGGGAACTAATCCTTTGGGCTAAACAATTACACATAGTAATAATCCACTTCACAACTTTCAAAAACAACAGTCCCCGATGGGTCCTAGTGAGGGGTTTCCCTTTTTACAACATCTTTGCTTTAAGGGTTAAAAAGTTTAAAAAGGGGTTAACTTTGGCCCCAAACATGGAGGAGATTGGGGCCAAGGGCTTTTCCCCCTTTCCCCAAAAATTGCCATTAATTTTTGTGTGAATGTTTTGTTTTACAAGATTCTGTTTGCTGCTGCCAACACCTTCTGTAGTAAGCTAGGGGGTTGTCTGTGCCACAAATTTCATCGATTTTGTTTTCACGTTTGGTTGTTTTTGTTTTTTCCTGTTTATAGCCTTCAGTATTTTTTTTCACAACATCCATATGAAAACTGCTTCGCTACGCGCTTTTTTTTCAGAGTTCCCTGGCACAAATATCAGTAAAAAGTGTACTGGCGGCCACACAGTTTCATTTTGATATCCCCTTTATTGTTTGAGTGTCCCTACAAAGGACTGGCAAACAAAGCAGGAAAAAGATTTCATTGTACTACATGTTTTTTCATAAAAAAAAACCCTTTTTTTTACTGTCAGCCCAGCAGCATAGAACAAAAATGGGCACGTTTGGGAAAAATTTAAAAAAAATAGAGATGAAAAAGCTGCCTTGCCTACCCTTGGCTTCTTCTGTGGGATCACAGTGTTGGGCCCTGTTAAACCCGGAGGGGCACTTTTTGCGATTAAAAACATGGGCGCTGTGGTAGTAAAAGTGGGCAGGGGAAAAAACGGTTAAAGTAATTGAACCCCAGGACGAAAAGACAATGTTGGGTTTTTTTTGCCTTTTAGTTTTTAAAGAGGATTGGGCATGTTCTGGCAGTGTGGGCACATTTCTTTTTCTAAAATTGCCAGGAGACTCCTAACAGGCATACGAACAGGGCTTGGGTAGGGAAAAAACTGAATATTTTTAACTAGTGCTTGGGTTTTTTTTTGGTTTGGGATGAAAAAAAGGGGAATTTCATAAAGGGATTAAAATTTTTCAGGTTTTCGGGGGGTGTCTCTTACAGTGGGCCCAAGGAAAATCCGTCTGGGAAAAAGGGACGCCTTAGCCCCACCCCAATTCCCCAAAAACTGCGGGGTTTTGAAACCGGGGGGACAAAAGAAAAAAATGGGGAAAAACAAAACAAAATTGGGGAAAAACAAAACAAAATGTAAGAACGTTAATTAGTTTGTTTTGATAAGGGTTGGGGGTTTTTAGGGTTGTTAGCTTTTTTTTTGTTACAAAAAAGGGGTTTTTTTTAATTAGGGAGTTTATGAGAATAGGGGTTTTTTTCGTTTTCTTTCGACCGAATTTTCATGTAGTAAAGGGTCTTTTTTCTGTGTGTCCTCTCATTTTTTAAAGGGGGTTTTTGTTTTTAAACAAAGGTTTTTTGTATATACAATTACATAATTTTAAAAAAATAAAAAAAAATGAATTTGATTCAAAAAAAAAAACAACAAAGAAGAATGGAAAAAGGAAGATAAAGAAAAAAAATTTAAAAACGAAATGTAAGCGGGGGGGATTTATGTGGCCATGAAGGGCGTTATGAGAAGATGTTTAAAACGAAAAATAACTTTTTTAAACTTAAATTCAGGTTTTAAAATTTAAAGGAATTTTTTTTAACTTAACCCCGTGCGACTTCGGGGTTTTGTTTTTTCCCTTTTGGGGGGGGATCTCTCTTGGGGTTTTTGGGGGTTTTTTTCCTTCCCTCCCTCCTTCCTTCCTTCCCTTTCCCCTTTTCCTTCCTTTTTCCCTTTCCCTTTTTTCCTTCTTCTTTTTTTTACTTTCTTTTTTCCTTTTTTTTTTAAAAATTTTTTAAATGGGTTATAAATTTTGGGAAACGTCAAAGGGTTTTCCTAAAAAGTTTTTTTAATTTAAATTCACCAAAATTCTTTATGCGTTTTGAAAAATTTTTCCCTTTTTTTTTCTAAATTGGGGGTTTTTTTTTAAGTAATATTGTTTTTAATTTACCTTTCCTTTATATATTTTTTTATTTTTTCTTTATTTATTAAGGATTTTTTTTAGGTTTTGGGGGAATAATGTGTTATGTATTCATTTTGTTACTTTTCAGACAGGGAAGGGCAGAGAGAGGGGTGCGAGGGGAGGAAAAGAGAAGGAGGAGAGAGAGAAAGAGGAGGGAGTGAAGGGGTGGTGAAGAGGGGAGAAAAGAATACAATTTCCAAAAACTTTAAAAGTGGGTTTTGACATTTAAAAGGACCATTTTATAAAAAAGGGAATAAGGGGGGGAAAGGATGGGGGGGAAAGGGGTTTTGGGTGAGGGTGGGGGGAAAGGGTGGAGGGGGGCAGTTTTTCCAAACTTATGTGGGGGAAACAACGTTGTACAAAAGGCCTTTACAAACGTTCCCTCCCGCATGGGTCCCCCTGTGGTATTAAACATATTTGTTTTTAAATTTTCCTTGGAATGGCAATTTTAAAACTTTGTAAAAGTTTTTCTTTACAACTTTTAAAATCAACAGGCCGATGGGTTCCCAGTGAGGATTTCCTTTCACAAAAATCTTTTCCCAAAGGGACCGTGATGTGTTGAACTTGGCCACAAACATGGAGGAGATTGACCCCAAATTTTTCCCCCTTTCCACAATAGTTTCCCTTATCTTTTTGTGAAGGTTTTTTTTGGGCAAGATTTTGTATGCTGCTGCACATCACCCTTTTGTAGTAAACTAGGCGCCCGTCTGTGCCACAAATGCATCGATTTTGAATCACTTTTGATTTTATTGGGTTTTCCCCTTTTATGCCTTCAGTATTTTTTACACTAACCGTCCTATGCAAATCTGCTTTTGCTTTCGCATTTTTTTTCAAGTCATGTCCCCAAATTCAGTAACTTTTGGGACTGGGCCACACATTTCATTTTTATTTTCCCTTCATTGTTTTGAGGGGTTTATACAAAGACTGGCAAAAAACAAAACCGGGGAAACGATGACCCCTATCACTTTCATGTTTTTTCAGTAAAAACAATTTTTTTTATGTTCCCCGCATCAGCAGCACAGATCAAACTGGGCACAATTGGCAAAAATAAACCAATTTTGAGAGGAAAAGGCTGCCCTTTCCCCACCCTTGGCTTCTTTTTTGTGTACACAGTGTTGTCCCTATTACCTGGAGGGGGCACTTTTTGCGATAACAGCAAAGGACGCTGTTGGAATTAACGTGACAGGGAATAATCGGGTTTTAGTAAATTTAACCTCAGGGCGACACAATGTTGTTTTTTTTGCCCTTTAGTTTTTGAACGGGGATAGCGTTTAAAGTTCTGCAGGCTGAGTTCAGCATACTTTCTAAAATTGCCAGGAGACTCCTAAAAAGGCATACAAAAGACTTGTGAAGGGAAACCAAAAAGAATATTTTAACTAGCTCTGGTTTTTTTCGGGTTTGGGGGAAACCCAAAAATGAACTCATAAGGCAAAAATTTCCCCAATGAAAAGTAGGTGTCTCTTGCAGTGGGGTTTTAAAAATCCGGGCTGAAAGGCACGCCTTCAGAGCCCACCCCCTCTTTAAAAACGCAGGTTCGAAACCCCGGCCCAGGAAGAAAAAAATGTGAAGAAAAAAAAAATGGGAAAGAAAATAAAAAAAAATTTTGAAAAACAGTTAATTTTGTTAGTAAGGGTAAGTAAAGGGGAAAGGGGAGTTGGTTTTGTTTGTTAGCTATTTAATTAGTAAGTTGCTATGTAATTTAAATTTTTTAGTTAAAGGAATATTTTTTGTTTTTTTTGGGTTTTTGTTTTGAACTGCTGCTGGTTAGTGTGTTGGGAGGGAAAAAAGGAAAGGCCTAAGGGAAAAATTTCTCAAAAGTCCCGTTGGGGGTCCCGTTTGGCCCGTGGGGGAAAAACAACCGTCGAAAGGCACGGGCCTTCAGGGCGCCCACCCAACCAAAAGCTGTGGGTTTGATCCTTGGGGGAGCAAAGAAAAAAAAAGGGGAAAACAAAACAAAAAGTGAAGAACAAAACAAAAAGTGAAGAACAGTTTAATTTGGTTTGTTTGTTAAATAGGGTTTTTTTGGTTTGGGTTTGCTATTTAAAAAATTAGTTCATGAGAAGGGTTTTCAGTAAAGACCCCCTTTCGTCTGTCTCTAACTTTGTAATAGTCTTTAAAAATTTTTTTTTAATGCATAGTGTAAAAAAGCCCTTTCCCCAAAGGTTCTAGGCGCTAAACAGTCCACACTCTTTTACACAACGAGCTCCCTACCTGGGTAGTGGCGACTAAAGGGTCTGCCTGCCGGCGCTTCATTCAGTCTTTTTCCCGTGAAATGTCATCCATCCATACGTTCCCCTTCCATTTCCTTACTTCCTTCATTTTTTCAGTTTCTACGCATGCTCCCGCGTTTTGTGTCACCATACTAAGGGCCAACTTGCGCAAGATCCGCATCACAGTTTTAAATTTTTGGCCGCATAAACCTGTGAACAAGCTGATACTAAATTTGAAGGGCAATGCCCACAAGTAACGTAGAACCGACATCGCCCCTTCTTGCAGTGGGACCTGGGTGTGAGCGGAAGCACATCAAGGCGCTGATCAACTCGGGGCAAGGCGGGAGTGCTGGTGGGCCCGTCATCAGTGGTCAGGCCCGGAAAAAACCGTGGGTCGTCGCCTGACCCTTTTCCCCTCACCATGCTGCTCCCAACGCAGTGACCTGTCTGCTGGCTGGGCTCACTACCTGGCAGATTTCGCTGTTTCAGGGGGATGGAAGTTTTTCAAATGTTCATGATGTTTTTAGTAGACTAATACAAAATCCCCCCAAAAGGGCTGTTCCCGGGAAAAAAAGGGCAGTGAAAAAGTTTACTGATGAAAAACTGAAAGTGGTGGACGTTTCAAACATCTTACTGGGCCCTAAAGGAGCAGATCCCCAGCTCAGAAATAGCTGTAAATCAAAGATCACCTCTGCCCGCAAATTAAGGCCCCTTTGGGTACTGAAATTCAAGTCTCAGGGGTGTAAATAACGGCTCATTCCATGTACCAGTCACAAATCACAGCTTAGATCAGCTACAAATCAAGGGTCCGACAAGCTGCAAAAAAAGCTCAGACTAGCTGCAGGGCCCAAAAACCACCCTACTCTGATACTGGTATTCAGGCCCAAATACAAATCAAGGCTCTGACAAACCACAAATCAATGCCTTTAAAAAAGGTGCACATCAATGCTATGACAGGTGCCCAAAACAATGCTATGACAAGGTGCAAATCAATGCTATGACAAGGGGCAAATCATGCTAAAGACAAGGTGCAAATCAGTGCTATGACCCAAAGGGGCAAATTAAAAAGCTATGAAAAAGGTGCACATCATTGCTATGACAAGCTGCAAATCAATCTCTGACAAGGTGCACATCAATGCCCCATGA